>LPNX010476807.1:7603-52116 GCA_001517045.1 Pseudotsuga menziesii | reverse complement strand
TAATAAGTTCTATAATATGCATGGTGTAGGTTTATATCTATAAACAAAAGCTATATTAAAGCAAAACCAATATTTTTAACTCAAAATTTAAATTATACTGTTGATGCAAAATGTTAACCCTAGTACATGTGTATATTTTTTTCGAGATGCCACTTGGCATGCATGGACTGTAACGCACCATATTTTTACTTAGGCATGTTTATCATCCAGACTTGCTAGGGTTTCGCTCAGTAGGGGACAATGTAGTCATGCCAACGAGGGCCAAAGCTAGAAAGCCACGGATGGTGGGGGTACGGTTGGCATTACCATATTTCCCATGCCCAAACACACTAGTAGGAGTTGATAGAATTCAAAATTGCTGCTCCGTGAGGTTTTTTGCGCACTGGGCCCAAGTCCACTAGGTGTCCATGAATGATATCTGGAGGTGACCTGCAACTCGCCATAGATTGATGCTAGGGCTTATGATCGACGAACCGTCGATTCCGTTGGAATCGTGACATGGGATTTTAGCTAGGGGGGGGCTCTCCCTCCTCTCCATTGCCCGGTGACCTCCGTCTACGGTCGTTTCTGGAGCTAGGGTTTTGCTCAGTAGGGGACAATGCAGTCACGCCAATGAGGGCCAAAGCTAAAAATCCACGGATGGTGGGGATGCGGTTGGCATTGCCATATTTCCCATGCCCAAACACACTAGTAGGAGTTGACAGAATTCAAAATTGCCGCTCCGTGAGGTTTTTTGTGCACCGGGCCCAAGTCCATCAGGTGTCCCTGAACGGTATCTGGAGGTGACCTGCAACTCACCATAGATTGATGCTCGGGCCTCCGATCGACAAACTGTCGATTCCGTTGTATTCGTGACGTGGGATTTTAGCTGGGGGGGGCCTCTCCCTCCTGTCCATTGCCCGGTGACCTCCGTCTATGGTGGTTTCTAAAGCTAGGGTTTCGCTTAGTAGGGACAATGCAGTCATGCCAATGAGAGCCAAAGCTGGAAAGCCGCAAATGGTGGGGATGCAGTTGGCATTGCCATATTTCCCATGCCCAAACACACTAGCAGGAGTTGATAGAATTCAAAATTGCCGCTCCGTGAGGCTTTTTGCGCACCGGGCCCAAGTCCACCAGGTGTCCCTGAACGGTATCTGGAGGTGACTTGCAACTCGCCATGGATCGATGCTCGGGCCTCCGATCGACGAACCGTCAATTCTGTTGGATTCATGACGTGGGATTTTAGCTAGGGGGTGGCCTCTCCCTCCTGTCCATTGCCCGGTGACCTCCGTCTACAGTGGTTTCTGAAGCTAGGGTTTCGCTCAATAGGGGACAATGCAGTCACGCCAACGAGGGCCAAAGATGGAAAGCCACGTATGGTGGGGATGCGGTTGGCATTGCCATATTTCCCATGCCCAAACACACTAGCAGGAGTTGACAGAATTCAAAATTTCCGCTCCGTGAGGTTTTTTGCGCACCGGGCCCAAGTCCACCAGGTGTCCCTCAACGGTATCTGGAGGCGACCTGCAACTCGCCATAGATCGATGCTCGGGCCTCTGATCGATGAACCGTTGATTCCATTGGATTCGTGACGAGGGATTTTAGTTAGGGGGGGGCTCTCCCTCCTCTCCATTTCCCGATGACCTCCGTCTACGGTGGTTTCTGAAGCTAGGGTTTCGCTCAGTAGGGGACAATGCAGTCACGCCAACGAGGGCCAAAGCTGGAAAGCCACGGATGGTGGGGATGTGGTTGGCATTGCCATATTTCCCATGCCCAAACACACTAGCAGGAGTTGACAGAATTCATAATTGCCGCTCCGTGAGGTTTTTTGCGCACCGGGCCCAAGTCCACCAGGTAGCCCTGAACGGTATCTGGAGGTGACCTGCAACTCGCCATAGATCGATGCTCGGGCCTTTGATCGACGAACCATCGATTTCGTTGGATTCGTGACATAGGATTTTAGCTAGGGGGGGCATCTCCCTCCTGTCCATTGCCGGGTGACTTCCATCTACGATGGTTTCTGAAGCTAGGGTTTCACTCAGTAGGGACAATGAAGTCACACCAATGAGAGCCAAAGCTGGACAATGCATTTCATGCCAACTAAGGCCAAACTTGGAAAACCCTATCCCTAACTAGGGTTTATTGTTTAACATGCATGTCCCATTACCATAACCCTACCAAGGAAACCCTAATCCTAACCCTAATATTATCTTACTGTCACAACTCAATTCAGAATCAATCTAATGTCGAACTGAACTTTTTCAAATCCGATGGAATTATGCTTCAAATCATGTTGATTCACAAATTTGGTTCTCAGTCTTTGGATTCTATTGTAGTTCCTTTAATGCTGAGTGATTAGTCATTGGGTGAATGAGGTTTGTTGAATAGTGTTTTTGGTTGTTGATGAAATGTAAAGCATGTATTGCACTTAGTTTTATTAAATTACACTTGAGCATTGACTTAAATTGTAATTTAATGAATCCAAACTCACAATTTTTAATTAGATATATCCAATTGGTGTGCAAGTAGTGAGTTCATTGAAACCTTGAAATACATTGTATTGCACTTATATTTATTAAATTACATCAGCAAGAACTTTGACTTTAGTGTGCATGTATTGAGATCATTGAAACCTTTAAATATAATAGTTTTTTCTTTTGACATAGTGCATTCATAAGTAATAGATAATCCTCACAAATCAATACAATAGATTGACACAGGAACATGTGGAAACCAAAGAACAAATTCAAAGTGAATTCTATCATTCATTTATAACTGAAATGCCAATTGTGTACATGTCTCCAAAAGTACATATATATCCAAAAGTAACCAGAAGTACATGTCTCTCCACAACTATCCAAGACTATCCAAGCCACATGTAAATGTATCCAAAACTATCCAAGCCACATGTACATGTAAGTGAAATGTCAATGTACATGTCTCCAAAAGTACATGTATTCAAAACTGTCCAAGCCACATGTACACATGTATCAATATGTACATATCCCATAAGACACATCAAAACTCAAGCTTCCTCTTGTTCTTTCTTGAGGGTGATCCTGTAGGCACAACTATACGACCAGTGTGCATCTCTGGATCCTGCAAATTAAATATGAATTGTTAAATTCAATTAACTATGTACTAATACAATAGCTCAATAAAATACCATATCTAAATTAACTCAAAAATTATGAAAATGTTAATGGACATTGCATGAAACAATTGTTCATTCATGGACATCTCACCTCAATGAGAGACTGTGACAAAGGGGATTGGGTTTCTTGTGTAGCAGATGGAGCTGTTGGTTGAACATGAATGATGGTCGCATCCATGGTCGAACCAGAGGGGGCAGGACCTGGTGGTGGTGGTGGCTACAATCACCAAATCTTGAAATAGTTAGAAATGTGCATGAATAAACAATAGACAACAATAACACACTATGTCTATATCATGTTCAAATAGTTGTACCTCTGTGTGACTTGTTGCCATTGTAGATGCAGCACTGACTACTGCATCAACCATCCCTGCAAGGTTTTCAACAGTAAACTCTAGCTTCTGATGCAGTAAACATGCAAATCAAACATTAACAAAATATTTTATGGAAAGGATTTCAAGTTAACCAAGAAATATCATCGAAGGATATACAAATTACCATGGTATCAGTATCTCCATGGTCGCGGACAACTTCACTCTTTCTAGGAGTAGGCCGTCTCATATACAAGTGACCCTTGTTCACATATGGCCTATGAGGAGATACAACTCGAGGAAATGGTCTAGGTGTTTCGGTACCAGCCTATAGTCAACAAGAGTTCATTTAGCTAGACATGGATGATTCAACGAACAAACATGTATTTAAAAAATGACATTTTTTAAATGTTTAAAATGTTTACCTCCATCACTGCTTCCCCTCATGTAGGATCTGGCATCTGCCCAGATATTTCCTCAGTCGATACGACCATGGATCCTACGTCCAGCACTACTTTCCCCCGTGAAGTATCCAGCATCTGCAAGTTTAATAATTGTAAATATTAGACCGTAGATAACATTAGTGAACTAACATGTACAATATGTGGAAATTAACAATTTAACAAGTATTAAAAAACTGAAATTTTAAAATGTTTACTTCGGTGTGAGATACGGGATCAGTGGATGGAATGTCCTGCCCCTGTGTAGAGTGTGGGACATGATACTCTGGGGTGTCGCTTCCGACATAAAGCATCAATTGCAAGTTCACAAAATTAATATATTAGCTCAAACTATACATATGTGTACAAAGAGGAAAATACATGAAGAATTTATTACAAATAACCATATACATACATCACTCAAAAACCCACTAAAGACAACATCTGACAAAAGACCATAGCATAGACGACCACACGATGTGCACTCGTGAGGCTCAAAAGTGGGCTGGGAATGTGCTGATGGTGCTGCACTAGTAGATGGTCCTGCAGTAGATGGTCCTGCACCAGTGGGTGGTACTGCACTAGAAGATGGTCTTGCACCATGAGGACCTGGTGTATGTACCACACCAGGGACAGATGTCCCTTCCTCACCCATATGCTGAACCATAGTGCTATGGTGAACAACGGCCCGTGCCAAACTAAAAAATGCCTCACGTGTCTGTGGAATAACATGATGTACATGTGGGATATCTGGCCCAGGAAATTGCCTATGAGGTGCAGGGATAGGGAAATCAACGTCTCGAAGCCTGGAATTGGGTCGGTTTTGGGGCATCCCCCCATCGATTCCCTGAAACTACAATATATCAAAATAGTTTACGTGTTTTCCCAACACGAATTCTGCATACATCTTTCGAAAGAAGTACAACGAGATTTCCCTCTTCTTGTGTGGTCGCATATCAAAAACCATATACCATCTGTCCATCCAATTATCAACAAATGGTTGATATGTGCACCACTCGATAGAGATATGTGGCCTATTTGCATTTGGGATTTCCCCCGTGCGAGGGTCCCTAAACAATGAAAATATATGCTCTTTGGTGATTTTCAACTTTTTTATTGCATTGTAGCTAAGCCCATCAGCGTACTCACATCTTTTTCTTTCTCTATATGAAGTAATATCATATAGTATGTTGTTTGACAATGTGATGGTCTCAACAATTGCATCCAAAGTGGATGAAAGTGTCCGTAGAATTCTGTCACCACCACTAAAAGTAGTACTCAACCCTCTCAACTGGGCAAGCTCAATCAATATTTCCGCATTGGTGTCCATAGCCGCAACTGCAATAAAAAAATCAATAAGAAAATAATTAGAAACGTATACATGGTATATAATGACATCTCTTCAAAATTGAAAATGTAAATGCATCTAAATCCAATTGTCTTCAGAACATCCAACCATCACATAGACCTATATAATAGTAAATAAAATGTCACCACATAACTAATTCAAAAGCATAAGCTAGATAACAAAAGTTTGCGAAACACAATCAAAATAAACTGTGTTTAACATGCCTTTGCAATAAGTGGGTCGCTACCAACAAGTATATATTATCATTTAAAATAATATGCATAACAAAATATGAAAAACTAACTTAAGCACAAGTCCAATTTTTTCTACAACAAACCAATCACATACATATATAGTGTTTACCTAATAAAATATCATGGGCTTTACTCAAAACATTATCATGGGCTTTACTCAAAACATCACATGACATTATAAATGTAAAACATATCAAAATAAACTTAAACAACATGATGTGCAATAACTCTAAATAAATTTTGCTAACTACTCATTCAATCATGTCAAATTTTGATAACATAAGTAATTTGAAACCTTCTTCAATTGTGATTGCAACCTACAAATATTATCCATATCCAATACAATTCATATACTAAATGTAAAACCCACTTCATCTCTTCAAAATTCAAACTAAATCTAATTAAAAATCAAGCTCAGGTCATAACATTGGTTATATTGATTTTTTGAAAAAATATGGTGAATACACCATGTAAATCTAAAAAACACCAATCATTTCATACAAAGGTGAATACACCATGTAACATCTAGAAACACCAACAATTTCATACAAGGGTGAGTTCATGTTGGAACAAGGAATGCCAATAGAAAATCAACCAAGGGTATAGGAATCAACCAATGGTGTGTGCGTGAGACCTCAAGTGAAATCATAAGACACTATTTAAATTTAACATTAGCTTGTAATAAAGTGAAACTCAATTCAATGTTCAATGTATTTATACTGATAGTTTAGTTCTTGGATTTGAACCTGAGATTTGTTCAATAATAGAAATTTCCATCTTTTAACCACATTCTTCAATCTCTTCTACTAGGTGTATAAGGTAATGCTCTTGAGAATTAAAAAAGATAGGAGGGAAGTGCATTTGAATATCACACATCTAAAGTCACACAATTATAGGGTAAAAATTGACAAAAAAAAAATGCATTGGGTGATTGAATTACCTTGTTGGATGACAATGCACGAGTGAAATCTCCTCCCCTCAACTTGAATCAGCTCCTGCAACAATCTCAAGCAGTGGTCTCGCTCCAAACGCTCCAATGGCCCGTCGAATTCGTGTTCCTGATTGTGAAAATGGGCCGTGGGTTCGGGACTGTGTTTTTAAATTTTTTTTTTTTATGATTTACAAATCGTGTACGCGTTTTATAACTACATATCGCAAACGCGTTTTGTAGTTATATAACGCGTACGTGATTTGTCTTCCTATCCTACATGTTCCATGACATGTCAGGCTCGGGTTGAACCATACCAAGTGCTATGTCAGGCTCGGGTTGATATATTTTTTGGTAACATAATGTTGTTTTTGAAAACTAGGATTGCATCTTAAAGGTCCCTCATCTTCTTGCACTGACCCAAGTTTTCTTTTTCATTTACAGTTTTTGTAGTGTAAAGTTTGGATTGCTTTCATTTTTTGCTAGCCTTTATTTCACACTAACTTGACTTTGTATATGTTCATTTTTGTTTTGCACATATTTTTCTGCACTTTTTATTTCTGCTTTTGCACTCGTTTTGTACGAACCCATCTCATTCTGTTTTTTTGTATTTGTCACGTACTCGTTTTCATTTTTCTTTTTAAGCATTTGACTTGATTTTAGTAAAATGTTGAGCATAATCCTAGAGCTACTCACTCAGATCCTTATAAAAGCCGGGATCTCCTCTTCTCACAAAGAGGAGATCCTGATAGCAGTCAAAGATGTAAGTAATCCTCCTGATACAAAGAAGAAAGGATTGATATTCGAAGGATCACGCATATCAGATGAGGAACACTTGTTCGAACTGGATATTGAAGAGGATGAAGAAGGGATCTCGGGTGATCATCATGCAAACAAGAGCTGCATCGAATAATGGATCCAAGTAAGTACTAGTTTAAATCAGTTTTTTTTTTCTTTTATTTCATTTACTTACATTTTCAGCAGTTAGTTTCACATTTTTTTTAATATATTAAACTTCATTTTATAAAATAATGTGTGAACATCCTTTTACTTCTTTTAGATATATGGTTACATTGGAAATTTCACTTTATGTAAATAATCTTTAGTTTTTAATTAAAGTAAAGTAGGTAGATTTTAGTTTTTAAAATTAGCATATAGGATGCTTTGCTTTAATTTGTTTTAATGTTTTTATTTGGAATTAAAAATATAGTTTTAATCTTTTGAATCTGAAAAGTTTATGAATTTTTTTTATCTCTTTTCGTTTTCATTTTTCTTTTTAATAAATTTTCTAGTCACACTAGGAATAAAAAATTGCATTAGGAATTAAGTTTCTAAATCTATGAACAATTAAAAATAAAATAAATAACTAAATAAACAAATAAAAAAAATAACAAACAAATATATATACTAGCTTGCTTTCTTTCTATATAGTTCTTTGTTTTAGTTTTAATATGTTTCTTTGTTGTTTTAGTTTTTAAAAATAAATAAACAAATAGATCTAAATAAAATAAAAGTTTTACTAAATCTAGCTGCATCTAGGAAATATATATATCATGTTTCATTTTTAATTTTAAATAAATTAATAATAAATATATATTATTAAATTAACAAAACCTACAACTGTAAATACAATAATAAAATGAAACTTAAAAAAAAACATTATAATTATAATTATAATTATAATATATATATATATATATATTAAAACAACACAATTTTTAAAACATTAATATATGTATAATAATAAAAATAAAACCTTTAAAAAAAAAAAACTTTCATAAACAAATAAACATCAAGATTGTATGTATATATATATATTAAAATAAAAACTTTAAAAATAAAACGAAACCTAAAATATAAACCAAATTGTTTTTGTTCCACGCTGAAACCTGCAAAAACAATCCACAACCTGCAAACATTATATATATATCATAACAAAATCAATAAAAACAATTAAGCGATTGAGTAATGATCCGCAAATCAGAGATTCTGGATGGCTAGTTGAAGGCATGGTTTGCAGAACTACTTATGATAATTGCTCTAGCTACAAACCCCGTATTAAGACTCAACATTAGAACCATTTGATCTACGTGAAGCACCACTAACATACGTTGTTATAGCTGCTACTTTCTATATCGCTTTCGCTTGCCTGAATTATTAGGTGGGGGGGGATTACATTGGCCCCTGATTGGATTTGGATTTAGCCAATGGGAGCTGCTGGAAAAACACCAGTCTGAGAATATTACGCGGAGTCGTGTTACAGAGGGGAGACATAGTGGGTTAGCAAATTACAACTGTTAGATCTTTCGTTTAGTCGCTATTTATCCCTTACACTCACCCATGAATGGCATTACCAGTCAAGCTATCTCCAATAACCTTCACTACTGTTTCCACATCCTCCCATTCTCATCCACTCTATTGCTTCCATATAGGATCGGTGATGAGCCAGCTTTCGCTGCTATGCCTTATGCCCAAAGCTTCTTATCCAGCTGTAAGAATCAAATGAAAGGACAAGAAAGCTGCTAATGATTGCATGACCATGCCTTAGGTTGACCTCCACTACAAATTAAGGGATGTGCAATTGTTGTTGTATCCCCCAAGAGACGGACCTAGAAGTTAGAAGCAGATGAGTATGCAAGAATGATAAGATATAATATTTTTCATATTGTACACATATATGTACTCTCTTTTGTATAATATATATATATATAAACTATAGAAGAGTCATCAAGTATGAATATGTAACCAACGAAATATATACCGTACCAAGGGATCAATCTACCAGCTCAAACTGAGCCACATGCTTGGATCAATGATGTTATCCAAGCGAACTAGCTACCCCTACCGTAGAGAGTTATGGGGCAACAATTGGATCTTATATTGAGCGCAACAACTGGTTCTTCGACTGGATCGCAAGCACCATCAATTGATTATACTACCCTTGCTTCTGGCTATAAAATGGAAGGGATGTTGGCTCGAATGCTTATGTTAGTGGGGGTGCTTAAATGGATTCTACAGGTTATTCAATGGATGAAACGATGAAGAGACTCAAGCATCTGGGTCATCCGGTTCTTCAGCTCGCTTAGTTAAATGAATCCAGGGATAACCGGTCTCGTAGCCTTGAGCGATATATTAATTGATGTTTATTCCAAAGACTCCAGGAATGAGCATACTTACTTACCAAATACTGACGCGGCATAGTCATACTTCTTCCCATAATACACAATAACCAAGACCTAACTATACATCTGTGTTGTTTAGAAAACCAAAAGTAGTTCATTGATAGGACTCATGAGCTGACGCTTGGGAATGGAAACGTTCTCTAAGCTATCGATCTACATATTTATTGCTCTAATTCTTAGATCGAGTATATTTATAAAGTGAAGTAAATTCAAGTAACCACGATATTCTTGATCTCTTAAAACCCTTTTCATTTCTTAAATATGTTGGAGATCCTCTGACTGAAAATGGACAACTTACGTGTCGTAATAGATTATTGATTCACCATTAAGTCCATTAATCTAATATGATCTGCTACATTACATTTCCTTCGATTCTATGACCCAATGTGTTGCGAGTTTTTTTTTTCTTCTATCACTGGTTTGTGCCCATATCATCACCACCTACTTGACTAAACTGGTAGCACAGAGTGAATGAAATGGGCTCATCATTCTACAGAAGAGTTCAAGGTTTATTGGGAGTCTTAGGTTATCCGCATGCAGGAATGCAGAGGAAAATTGAAGTGAAAGTTTCCGGCGAGTGATGGTTTTGTTATAGTGAGCCAACTAAGTCTGATAGGAGGAGGGCTTCCATGCAACTTACGTATTCACAACTTAAATAAGAGAATGCCCTCTGTAAAAATTTTAAGCTGGGAAAGCTTTCACACCCATCTCTTGTTTTATATAAATAAGCGACTGGGATATTCACAGCTCAAGCCCCATCAATTCTTGGCGTTGATTAGATAGGGGATCAGATGGAACAAGTACGTACGCCATTATCTACGTTTAAATAAAATACTTAGTTCAGTCCTACTATTAATTAAGGCAAGAGTGATTACTTTGTGCCTTTAATAATTGCCCTGGCCCCTCTCATGTCGGTTGCATCAATGCAAATCTTACGGCCTTAACTTCGGTATGCTTCTCCTTTCACTTAACCGAATTATAATTTGCTTTTCATGTTTTCATCAGAATTTCTTGGAAGATCTAGCTTATGTAATAATGCACCAACATTTTTATAAAAAAAAATCTAAAATTTCGATTTCAAAATATCATGTTATTTTATGATCAAATGAAATAAACGTACATATTCAAAAATAGTAAAAATGACTTTAACCTGATGATTAGGTATTGCCATGGTTTAATCATTATTATTCTATCCAAGGTGATAAAGCATATTTGAAAACGTATTTTCAATCTTGGTATTGATGCAATCTCCTTGCCATAAAAAATGCGACTGCCTAATGTGTCTTTCTAGTTTCGTGACAAAAAACTCCAGTACTGTTTATCCGGCTATGAGCTTTATTCTCTCAATTCTGGAAATAATATCATCACTAAATATTTAACTGCAGAAAATCCTCAGATTCTCGTAAGTTGGATAAATATTTTAATAAACCAGTAGCTTGGTCTTAAATGTTGTTGTTCACATTAACTTTTATACAACAATATTATCTTGGTGGCAAATTTGTTTTCTTTTAATCCACTAAATGAGTTTGTTATTGAGTTCATTAATGGAAAACTGAACGAAGATTTAGGGCAATTGCAACTGTACGATTTCAGAACTGTTTCTTTTCTTGCTGGCCAACGTAGATTTCAAATGTGGGGAGGTGACTTTCTTTGAAAACCCAACACGCTGTGACTTTCTATTTCTCTTAATTAATATGGTGGTATGGTGCTCGAACCTTCTTTTTTTTCCAGAAGAAAAAAGCCTGACCTTGATATTCATTAAAAAATCAAAGGGCATCTGAAATGCCATCCCAATAAGTGGGTTACAATCAAGATGGTGGATCATAAGAAAACATTCTACAGTTACGAAGGAGTCACAACACAACAAAAACCAAGGGAGGACAAGAACATCTCCAACATACAGATTCCCATCAGATAAAACTGTCACTCAAACCATATCTATCATGAACAAATGAGTGCAGAACTGCAGCCTAAAAGAGCCCACTCCAAAATAATCAAAAAAGGGGTGCAATAATAAAAAGGAGTACATGCTCCAGCACCGTGCTCAAAAGAGCTCAAAACTATCATGAGAGGCCAAAAGACCTTCAATAAATTCAGAATAATTACCTAATCCCGGAGCCAAAGAAAGAGCTTTTTTAGAAAGGCAATCTGCATGCTGATTGTATTCACGATAGATATGGTAGAAAGGCAACTCTAGAAAGCAAGAGCAGAGATTTCTAGTGATGGAGTTCAGGTGGCGAGAGGGAGGCTGTACCCTTTGCCCAATTTATAATGACTGAAGAGTCACCATATATCCTGAGCTTGGGTATCCCCATCATTTGGGCTATATGCAGAAGGGCCCAGATCCCGATCAGTTTCGTTTTTGTATTGGTGCATGGACCTGCCCCCAATGCAAACTCGAAGGAATGTGACTCATTCAAAAGCAAACAAAATCCAACCCCTCCAGCACCTTTTGCAGAAGCCCCATCGAATAATCCACAAGGCTAAACGAGTACAGGACCTTGGCCCATGGTTCTGGATTTTTTTACTTTAATGACTGATGGACAATACATCTATGAGAAATAAGTAATTTGATGGACCTTCTTATGAGATTGGGTTGGTAATTTATCACAAAATGATGCCCTCAAAATAAAATGGAGCATATGTTATCAAATTTACTTGCATATTAAGTTTTATGCTCCTTTAAAGACACATTAACCCATGATTATTAAAATTATCAAAGACCCTTTAATATTATAAAACATTGTTATAACCTTTCATAAAGTTCACGTTAACATAGGAAACTTTATTCCAAATGATATGGGATGAAGGTAACTTAACAACAATAAAGTCATGTTAATAATTTAAAGGATGTAAATTATGTGGGATTTAAATATTTAAGGTTATGTGAGAGTAATAGATAAAAAGGTTTAATAAATACTTTATGCAAAATAAGAATGAATTATTAATAAATTTTGCATAAGGTTAATCAATAAGTTGATCTACTGACTTTTTGATACGATGTTACATGAGCACGCGATCAGGTAACTTTGACACTTCTGTGAGTAGTAAATTTTTTATGATGATTTATGTTTTTGTCTATTGTATTTCACTATATAATTAGTCTCTGAACTTGGTCGAGGAAGAGGTCAACTTAGAAATAGCTCATCTGAATGAATATTTCAAACCTATCAGCAAAAGCATAATTACGAAACAATACAAATTATTTGAAATTATGATAAATAGAAATTGAATCATAAAAATTACTCAAACTATGAAATTTTAATGATTTCATTTTTACACCTCATAATTCGATTTCATTAAAAATGATTCAATATAATCAACACTCGTGATGATAAATTGGATTTCATTGGCTTTCTCAAAATGGGATTTCTAATGATATGATTCTTAACATGAGTCTTAAATTTTATTCTCATAGTGTTATTCAGTGATCTTGCTTATTGGTATTATTCTGTTAATCTTTCAACCTCCTTTGTTTGTAGTGGAATTGAGAAACGTATTCATGAAATGTCACTGTTGTTTGTCCCTTTTTTAGAAGTTTGAAATTTTAAAAGAGCTTTGTAGTGTTAGTCAAGAGTACGAGAATGATGGTTGGTCTAGCCTATGGAGCTACATGTGTTTCACTTGGTGGAAAAGAAAGTTAATTTTCCTTGGTATTCTTTGTGTCTGGGTTGTTTTTTTAGTCTTTGGGGTATGTTGGTTACTATGATTCGAAGGGGAAAGTTCTCAAAATTGATGCAGTGACAATAGAAGAAATCTTTGAGAATATTAAACTACTTTTTGCACCTTACACTCAAGTATCATTAGCATTTATTGATAACAATGGTCGTTGAAACCATTAAATATCTTGGCACTTTATATCAAATTGTATCAATATTCCTAAGATATACATTCCTTGTATGCTAATGATCACTAAACTATTTACTACTTAATAGTAAGGATAAAGTTATTAAAAAGTTTTAGATGAAAGGTTATGGGGTGAGTCACACAAGCATTTATATTGGCTCATGTTGCAGTTCTTATTCTACAGGAGGTTATTTTGAGAGTTTTCATGAGATTTGTACAAGGTACTTTAGTTTCTTTTTTATTTTTATTTTTGCACTGTGGGACTTGGCACATCTTTGGTTTGGGGGAGGTAGGTGTTTGTTTCAAGATACCAAATTTATCATAAAAAATCACTTGTCTGCACACTCTTCTCTATTTTAGATCATTAAGATAGTATGTTTTTAGAGGGGTCGACCACTAAAAGGGTCTACCCTCTCTCTCTGTTACTCAATCGTTACTTGAAGATGCATTAGGATGTAAAAACTCAGATTTTTGTTTTTTGCAAAATAATTGAAAACGTAGAGAAAAAAAACACATTGACATAATAAAACTTATACATAAAATATTAAAATAAAAAACACATAAAAAAATGTTTTTGTAAAATCAAATTTAGAAATAATAAAAGTGTTATGATAAAATTACAAAAATTAAAATAAAATAAAATTGAAATAAAAAACATATATAAATAAATAAATAAGCATCTAGGTAACAAATAAAATCATCAATGAGGAATCTTTTCAAATTTTATGTTTGTTGCGCTAACTTGTTTTTGCAAGTCACTCAGAAACAGGTTTTGACAAGAAGTGTTGCTTTAATATGCATTGCTACTTTCAGGTATAAAAGCATTTTTCTCTTCGACTTGGTTTGTTTTTTTACTGAAACGGTTATAGGCCTTTTGAATTGAATACCTGGCAAATCAGTTGCCAGTGACTTTACAAACAAAGATTCTAAGTCAACTTATGCATGTAGACCAGAGATTCAGGCAGAGGCAAACTCCTTATACCATCATTCTGATTTTTGCTAAAAGAACATAGACCATAAGTAGAGCTTAATTAAAGAGGAGGCAACAAGAATAACTGGAACTCCCAAATAGAATGAAGAGATCATCGATAGAAGTCAATCCTTGATTGAAGAAGAAACGAGCCTTTGAACTGTGCAGCACCTATCCCTCTGGCAAGGTGGAGAGCTGACAAAACTGGGCATGACCTGAAGGCTGCCCATCGAAATTCTAACAGGCAGACCAAAAGCTCTTAAATTTACTGAACCTTCTCAGTCAATATAGAGCTTTAGAAGCTGGAAAAGGAACAAAACGCGAGCCTTGCTGGGCATAAAGATCGCTGTGTGGAATCAACGAAGGCAAACATTTCCATGAGAGCTGAAAAAACTAAACCATGAAGGTCGATGATTGGCATCTTTTCCAGTAAACCACTCATAAATAAGAGCCACCAGCGCTGAATTACAGCCATCCTGAGCCCAACACCATATCCCCAATACTGGACAATTGGCAGAGATGAAAAATAGGCTGGAAAGAACTGCCTGATATAGGCTCAGATATTTAAATTTGAAGAGACTAATAGACAGATACTCTGTTCCACAGCTTGACCCTCTAGAGCCTCAGCCTTCACTTGGGAATGACTGAGATCTGAGAAAGCTTATACATCCAATGCCTGGGAGCTGAATACACTAATATCAACAAAGACATAGGACCGAAAACACTTAAATATCCACTACAGAGGACTGAAATCACCTTTTTATTTTAATTTTTTTCACTGACAGAGGACTGAGTTCACTAGAAACTTTGAAAACTCTTAATTCTTTTCAGGGCAGGATCAAATTCAGAGCTTCCTTGGCCCTAGGGGATGGGCATGAAATCTTCATTGCCATTTATTATGATGCATCCTTTGCTTAATGAGGCACCAGCGTTGGCTTCACTGTCTACAATGTGATTGAGGTTTCGGAGGACGTGGTAAAACTTAACTTCTTCAAAGGCTTTCAGCTGAAAGGAGATTTTTTGGTGGTAGTGGGCCAATCCCATACAGTTGGGGGATTTCTTCAGATTGAGAGCCTGCATTATGATACTAGAGTCACTAATAATAGCCAACTTATTTATAGACAGCCTTCTGGCTTGCATCAGTCCTTGCCAGATGGCCAGTATTTTAGCAATGTTATTGGACTTATCTCCCAATCCCCAGGCAAAATTGAGTATAATATTCCCAGACATATCTAGAATGGCTCCTCCACTTCCAGCTGGTATGGGGTTCCCTTTCGAGGCCCCATCAACATGCATAATATGCTTGTTCAGTGCTGATCTCCATTTTATAAATTCTAGCTCCTCTAGCCTTATTTCCCACGGTGAGAAGTGCTTTACATTGTTCTTGGTTCTGGTCAGCAGATTTGGATCAAGCCCGTGAAACCAGCTGTACTCCTTTTTGTCAGGGCTGGCTTCATTGGTGGTTTTAGGATTAGAGGCTACCAGCTCTCCTATCAGCGCCTTTACTTTGGATGCAACTTGGACTGGTGGGATTGCCTTATCCCTAAATATTCTGTTATTCCTTTCCAGCCACAATTTCCAGCAGTAAATTTTAGGGATCCACATCCAGCAGTGCTTTAACAAGTTCAGACCAGAGAAGGAGAAGGGGGCATAATCAATCTAGGAATCAAATAAGGAGGAGATGGTCAGGGGGGGGGGCGCAGATTTAGCTGAGCAAGAAGGAGATTCCAGAGTTCTAGAGCATAGGGGCACTGAAGAAAGAGATGGATCAAAATTTCCTCGTGGCAGGCACAGAGAGGGCATCTTGAGGGCCCCTCCCATCCTCTTTTCAAAAGGTTGTCCCAGGTTAGAATGCTGTCATGAAGAAGGGACCAGCAGAAGTGATCTATTTTGGGAAGAGAGGGAAGAAGCCAGATATTTTTCCACCTAGATGGGTCCGGGGCTGACCAAGGAATGGTTTTTAAGGTAAGATAACTGGCAGCAGCATTGTAGAGGCCTGAAGAGGAGCCCCAGCCTCTTTTGTCCTTCAACTTAGCAGAAGTGGGAGAGAGACCTTGAAGAGCCTCTAAGAGGGAGCTTGCTTCATTCTCGAGATCATGAGGGATATCCCCCAGGTCCCAGTTGTTCCAAGAGTCATCCGGGCTCCAGGTGGATAGATCCCAAAGAGTGAATTTGTTGTTCAAGTGAAGCCAATTTTTGATATTCTCCAGCCCATCCATATCTTTTAAGGGGGGCTGCCCTAGAATAGAGTCATCCCAAAACTGAATTTTGGATCCATTTCCCAGGATCCAAGTGAGATTTGAGGTAATCAAATCAAGGGATTTGAGACAGAGAGCAAGGATAGGAGAGCCTTTCCTTGCTAATGGAGGGCTATCCAGGCATGTCTCTTTGTGCCCTCTGAAGTACTTAGTCCTTAGTGCTTTGGAGCTCCAAGTTGTTTTACCTCTTATCATTTTCCATAGAATCTTGCCGCCCATAGCCAGATTTTGAGTGGCCACATCTCTGATATTCAACCCTCCTTCACATTTGGGGGCTTTGACTTTTTCCCAGCTAACAAGGTGCATTTTCCTTCCTGTATTTCTTCCCCCTTCCCAAAGGAATTTTCTCAGCAGGTTGTCTATTTCTTTCACGATGCCTTTTGGGGCTAACAGCATATAAGCCTGGTAGAGAGGGAGGGAGGTTAAGACAGAGTTGATGAGAATAGTTTTACCTGCTTTGTTTAACCAGGAATCCCCCCAGGCCATGATTTTGGCCTTGAGTTTGTCCACCAAGGGCAGCCAAATACTCCTTCTGGGAGTAGCTTTGACCAGAGGTATTCCAAGATATTTTATGGATTCCCAAGAGGAGGTTCCTTCCATTTCCAGCATTCTTGAGATATAGCCCATTTCAATGGGGGGGCAGTTCCAGCCATAAATTTTGCTCTTCCTCAAGCTGATTTCACTGCCTGAGATTTCAGTGTAAGCATCCAACTCTTTCTTGAAGGATCTTGCTGTGGCTAGGTTGGCCTGACCCAACAGGAGGGTATCATCTACAAATTGAGCATGGTTGATTTTCTTCACTCTAGGTGTGATAGTGAGCCCCTTTAGAGAGCGCTGCTGAAGGCAGTTGTCCAGCTGGAAACTAAGGACCGAAGCTTGAATAACATAGAGCAAGGGGGACAAGGGGCAGCCCTGCCTGAGTCCCCTAGAGGCCTGGAAGAAATTGGCTGGTCTCCCATTTACCAAAGGGGCAATCCAAGGTCCCGAGATACAAGCTCTGATCCAGCTGATAAAATGAGGATGGAAGCCTAGCTTGGACATAACAGCATAGAGAAAAGTTAGCCGAACTTTATCAAAGGCATTTGCGAGGTCTAGTTTTACTATCATACCTTTCTCCTTCCGCTGGCATCTTGAATGAATGGCCTCTTCGACCAGGATAATGTTGTCCTGGATGTGTCTATCCTTGATGAAACCCCCCTGATTTTCCAGAATGATCCTGGGAAGAACATTTTTTATTCTGTTTGCAATGACTTTGGAGATTATTTTGTACCCTGTATTGCAGAGAGAGATAGGCCGGAATCTGGAAAAGCTTTGGGCACCTTTTTCTTTAGGAATTAATTCCAGGAAGGAGGAGTTGGTACTCCCTCCTATTTTGCTGCAATTCTGAGATTTCCTCACCATCTTGACCAGGTCCTTCTGAATAATGTCCCAGCATGCAATGTAGAATTTTGCCGTAAATCCGTCTGGCCCTGGAGCTTTATCAGGGTTCATAGCTTGGAGGGCGTTTCTTATTTCCTCAGTCGTGATGGGCCTCATCAAATTTCTGTTATCTTCTCCATTGATTAGCGTGGGGAGAATATTGAGAGGATAGCGATCCAGCTGTGGAGTTGAATCCATCTCTTCAGTGAACAGATCGCTGTAGAAAGAGAAGGCAGCATGCTTAATCTCTTCGATTTGATTGAGAGTTTGACCTTGATAATGTATTTCTCTGATGATGTTGAAGTTCTTCCGAGATTCTGCATGTTTGTGAAATAAAGAAGTATTTATATCACCCTCTTTTAGCCAATTACAACGAGCCTTTACTTGCCAATAATGTTCCTCTCTTCTCAGCACCTTGTGGAGATCTTTCTGCAATTCGAGCTCTACAACGAGCAATTTTGTGGTGATCGTGGCACTCTCCATTAGCATCTGATGATTTCCTAGCGCCCTTTGAGTTTATTTTCTTTCAGCGATGGGGGAGGGCAGGAGCTTGGCCCATCTTTTGAGGGCTGCTTTGAGCCTTCTCAGTTTTTCTTCCCAAATGAGGAATGGTGACCCTGTTACTGGAAATTGCCAGGATTCCAAGACCAGATCGAAGAAGCCGTCCATGGAGACCCAGAGGGGGCTGAATCTAAATGGGATAGGGCCCAGATTTTCTCCTGGAGACAGAGATAGGGAAATTGGCTTGTGATCTGAGGTGCAAGCCTGGAGGATTTCAGAGATGGCAAAGAGTCCCAGAGTAAGGAAGGATGATTGGACAAGGAAACGATCCAGCCAGGAGGCAATGTGCCCAGGGAAAACTCTTTTATTTGTCCAAGTAAACTTGCCTTTGCTGGGTTTTATATCCTCTAGCTCCCAGTCCATAATAATGTCGTCAATCCATCCCCGAGCCGGGTCTCTTACTGGAGGTCCTCCTTTTTTTTCCGAAAGGGCAAGAGTAACATTCATATCGCCAGCAAGAATGATATTGTCGTGCCGGTTGGTGGACATGAAGGATTTCAGCGAGTCCCAGCACACTCTTTTTTTAGCTAGTTGAGCTGGGGCGTAGATGTTGAAAAGGCTGATCTGAAGCCCTGAGTCTCGGTGATGTAGCTTCATGAAGAGCCAGTGGGTAGTTTTATGATCCTCTAGCAGGTCAAGATTTTTGGAATTCCAGAAGGTGGCTAGCCCTCCTGAGGCTCCCCTAGCACTGACTGCTCTACCGTCTCCCTTTTTCCAAAATTTTTTGCTGGCCTGGATAGTCTCAGGCTCCTCCATCTTCGTCTCCTGGATCAGAAGTATCTCTGGGGCATTCATTCTTACTAAGTCTTTTATTGCTTCTTCTTTAGCCTTGCTTCCCATACCTCTGCAATTCCAGGAGACGAATTGCATTAAGATCCGAAGGGGGGGGGGGGGTGGCTCCTTTCGGAGCCCTGCCTTTCTTTGAATATCTGGTTTCTATCATGTCCGAAATGGTTTGCGGGACTCCTGCTGTCACGTCCCTGTAAGATTTCTCCTCCCTTTTTTTCTGTTCTGGTTTCCTTCCTCTTGGGTTCTTTTTAGGGGTGCCAACCGAGCTGCTGGTCTTTGTAGCCCCTTCATCTGATTCAGCCCCCGGGTCTGAGCCTATGATGATGTGCTCATCATCCAATTTCTAAGGTTCTCTTTCTGGTTGGTCACTCTTCTCCTTAGCCGGAGCTTTTAAGGGAGACGAGGGTTGTGAGGCTATCTCAATGGTTTCTTTCGCCGGTTCCTTTGACATAGCTGTGCCTTCTTTCAATGGTTCCTTCAGAGGATTTGGATTCGCCGGGGTTTGATCTTTCACTTGAACAGCTCTGGGATCTTTGGATTTTGGGGCTGTTTTGCTTTTCTTAACCTTCTGCTAGCCTTCAGCTTCTTCCTTCTCTTGGGTTTGGATCTTCAGACAATTTCTCTGGAAGTGCCCATGTTCTTGGCAGGCTCTGCATTTGAATGGGAGATGTTCGTAGTCCACTTTCTGGAAATGAGTCTAGGTACCCACCGTTAGTTTCACTGCTTCCGAGAGCCCTGCCTCAAGATCCACTTCGACGCATATTCTTGCGCAGTTGTAATTCTTCTTGTTGTCTGCCTTATCGACAAACTTCCCTATTCCATTTCCTATCACTTGCAGCATTTCATAGTTCCAGCAGTGGACCGGAAAATTGGGGAGCCTGACCCATACCGGCACCTCCTTGGGCAGATCTACCGTAGGGTCAAAATCCGGGGTCCATCAGTTTAGGTACAGCCCCTGGGTTCCCATAAAATATGGGCTGTTTCTGAAGATAAGGTCCTTGTCCTCCTTGTTAATAAATTCGAAGAGGAAGTAGCCGCTGCTCAGGGGGTAGCAGGTGACTCCTTGCTTGAGATGCGGCTTCCAGTTCCGTTGTATCCAATCGTCTGTTGTTTTTGCTGAGGGCCAAAGCCCCATGAATTGACCTACCATCCCTCTCTCTGACAGAGCAAGGGAAATCTTGACTGAGGTCCTCTCTGGCAAGGCTATTTCAGGAATTTCTTCAAGCTTCTTGACAAATTTCGGCACCGAGGAAGGGATTTTCCTCTTGCCCCCGCTGGCCACCAACCTTCTGAACGCAGCAAGCTCTGCTGAAGGGGGGGGAGAGGGGTCCCTTCCCCCTAGGGCAGCCATTGCTGTAGCCTGAAACCCTCGCTCTCCTCTGACTCGCGCGTGCCCAGGAGAAAGCCAGTGCGCCGAAAAAAAAAAGTTTTTTCTCTTCGACTTGGTTTGTTAAGCACATGTTTTCATGTATTTACAATGCTCTCACAAGTTTGTTGCAATAAAATGCTAACTTTATGGATATTTAAAGACGAATGTATGGCATGCAGAAGTGATTTCTAGAATCGCAGAAAATTTTCAGAAAAAATTTCTAGTTAAAGCTTGAAGAAGTTGAGTTTTCACTATGTATGTCATGACATTTTGCTACCACAAAGAAGCCTTTCAGAAACCAATTACGTCATGTCATGATTACTTACCCTTTTTCCTTCCAAGCTTATTCGTCATCCATGTTAGAGTCTACTTTTTTTATTGCCTTATACATCATGATTTCCTACATGTCTACCTTTATGAGTCGCACACATTTTTCCTCATTTTCAGTTTATCTTTTTCCTTATGAATAAAATCATTCAGCTTCCTTTCCATGACTACATTGCTTTGTTATCCCTGCCATAAAAATTGTTTGACCATGAGATATTTTATCTATAGTCCTACCACTCATTATGTATAACTTGTGTTGACTGATGTGGAATTCCTTAAGGCCCACCTTTCAACAAGTCTTGCCCCATCAACGTCAGAACCTTATCTAGGATAGAGACTAGAGTTCATTTTTAGTACCTTGAGGCTTGCATGCCTTAATGGAAAGTTCTCTCACCGAAAGTCATGGGAATACATAAATGTCCCTTGATTGTTAGATCTTGCAAGTGGCTCGACATGAGCTCATTTATTTTCACTTTGCATGATGTACTTAGGTACCTTGGCACTCATTGACATTAATGGTGAGATTTCCTCACATTGGTTAACGACATTCATCAATGGTCGGTAATCCAATGAATTCTTTCCATGTTCGACATCGACACATTCATTCGCATGGTAAGAATTGTACCATCGATTTTTGTAGCAGGTGAATACTATATACCTTTCATGACTCCATCAGCAGTTTTACAATAGCATACTTCATCCATGTGAGAGTACCACAGTTCTACTTCCAGAGTCTTAAAAAATCCCAAGATGGCTTATGTATTATTTGTATCATACTTTATACCTATAAAACCTCGTTTTGGGCTGATGACAAAATTGCCAAAATTACTAGGAAATTGTGATGAAATCCCCCCTAGGGTGTAGGCCAACTGGCCTTCCCAACTCATGTATGAACCTAAAAAATTTGTAAGAAGAGTATGGAGACTAATATAATACCTAATTTACTCTCACTAAAAATAGTTATTATTGCTTCAAACTGGGTATAGCTTTCCACATTCATTTGATAACTAACAATGAAAATGGTTATGGGGAAATTGCATAACCAGCTCGATTTTGACATATGAAAGGTAGAGTTAAAGGATCAGAACGTGATGTGACATATAGATACCGTATACAACATAAAAATTTCTTCCATAACCATACTTAAAAACTTATAAATCCTTTCATACAATTATCATATACAACTCATTTAGTATGGGAGTCAAAACATGAAAACTGGTGAATTAGTAGCATGGAATTGGAAGAGTTTCACATATGGATTTTTTGTATTTAGACCGAAATATAGTAGGGACATAAAATTAAAGAGTAACACATAATATATGGCCTTAAACACATAATCAAACTCAGAGGACATCCCTCATACAAATCTGATACAAGACTCCTTCAAGATTGAAGCCAAAGTAATGGAAACTAGTGACTCAATGGCATGGGAATGCAAGATTTTCACACATGAGTTTATTGGATTTAGAGCCACATAGCATAATAACATGAAATTAAGGAGTAATACATCATATATGGATTTCCCAACATCATCCAACTCGTATAATATCCCTCATACAAATATGGAATCAAACTATTGAAGTTCCATGAAAACTAGTGATACAATGGCATGAGAATGTGAGCTTTTAACACATGAGTTTATTGGATTTAGAACTTAATATAATATGAGAATGAAAGTAAAGTATTACATAATATATTATTTCCACAATATCATCAAACTCAGATAAAATTCTTCATACAAATCTCATATAAAGCTACTTCAATATTGAAGCCAAATCCATGAAAACTAGTTATTCAAGAGCATGGGAATGTCAGCCTTTCATACATGTATTTCTCATATTTATAATTATAGATAATATGGAAATTATATTACATATAAATTCATCATATATAAAATATTTGGCATCAATTATACTCAGCAAAGCGCAAGCACCACTCCAACAAGTGCGCCATCAAATGAGAGTGTGGGGGAATGGAGAATAAGGAATGAGAGAATGGGGAGATAGATGAGAATTCGATTGTATGGACCTTAAAAATGAAAATAAAAATTCTTCATTAAGATCCCATGAGAGTTATGGATGGGATCTCCATCAACCAACTCGTAAATGAGTCCAACTCCCTCGAAATTGGCTGATAAGCAGGGAGAGTGAACACTCACCGTGCAATGGACAAGAAAAAGATATCCAAAATTCCAAAGGCCAATTCAAAAATGATAAAAGTATATTCTCCTTCCTCATGAAATCCTTTTATTAAATTCATGAGGCCTCCTAAGGCCTAATTTCCCTCCATGAGATTTGTCCAACACATCTTAGTGGTTTAGTAACTCTCATGACACTTGTATTCCTCTTCATGCTCCAATTCTTTCCCCAATTTGAATGGTTTCCTCTAACTCCCAAATTCGACCTCTTGGAGGATATTTTATCCCTATAATGTCATATTTTGCATATGTCAGCAATCAGGTCTAAATTTTCCATACTTTTCATAGAATCTTCCACCATTTGTTGTCATAGAGTGCATAGAATATCCTTCCGAGTGGAACGCATTGTCTTCTAGTCTCTTCCTCTTCCATGGGAGTTAGCCTCTGTTGAGCCGCAAAAATACCACATTTTATTCATCTTTCACATACCATTTATCACCTTATTCATATTTTATCCTTCCATAAAACCATTAATATCCATCATTTTCATGACTAAATATGGGTTACCTTGTTATTTTCCAAATCATTTATTTTTGAGTATTTTGAGTGAATTTGTGGTTAACTATTGAGAAAAATAACATATTTTCATTATACTTTAAAGTTGGATGAGTTTGGTCATGCTTACAGGTGTATTTGAAGACTTGCTCAAAATTCACCACCTAGCCTCAAATTCGAATGTCATCTTCAAGATGTGGGCTAATTTCAAGGAGAAGATCATGGAAATGTGGAGAGAATATCTCATCCAATATCTGTTGAGGATTTGTAGGGATGAGTGGAGAGAAAAGTGGGTTTGTTAATGATTTGAAGGGATAATATGAGAGGACAGTGGATCTGTAATTATGATTAGTTATCTTGAATTCATGTATAAATAGGAGGGTTTTCTCCTCATTTTGTTAAAGGCCTCTCTAGTGGTGTGGAAGTAGAGAATAGTTTAGTTCTTTTGAGAGTTAGTCATCGAATGGATTTCGAATGTTATGTAGTGGATATGATGCTTAATGCAAATCCTTTGATTATCTCATGTTAATTTTGAGTTCTTTTCTTATGAATTGATAGTATAGATTTGTTGTGAGCTCACATCTATAATTTTTCAGTCTTTATTTATGAAGTTAATTTATGTAATTTCATGTTTTCTGCAATTAAATTTATTTCACACAATTTCTTGCTTTTCGAGATTAGATTTATTTTTATGTGATTTCTTGTTTTCATAACTTAGATTCAATTTCAGTTGTAGAATAAGTTATTAATACTCTTCCCTTGCATATATTTTGTATGTACCTCACAAGTTTACGCTCTCTCCGGGTTGACAATTAAATCGTTGGATATATGTTATAATTTGTTTAATGTTTCTCCCCAACACCCTCCTTTACCAATTTGAATTCCCTGGCTCATTATATAATATTTGACTCCACATCACCATCCAATAATGTTATATTACCCATGTGTTTGAATTTGGATGAATATCATGCAAAGTGTGCGGGGAATCTAGTCACCCAAAGGCTCCACAAGCTTCCTAGTGTCTTCATCAACCCACGCCACCTTATTTTCTTAATATTTATCGTTTATGTGACCCATTTAAATGTGAATATGGTAAACTAAAGTCATTTTTGGGTCCCATAGCCCCTTATTACAAAATTTATGTCTCCATCTCAACCTAGGGAACTAGTAAGTTGGTGAAACATTATTTGCAAATAGTTTTATTTCGAAATTATTTAATTGGGGACATTCCATATTCATATTCTACTTGCAAATTATTTAGAGATATTCTTACATACATCCATATTTCATATACTACAAAAACAATTCATGGATATGCTTCTCATGAGACGTTTAGTGATTGTTTCCACCCATCAATAAAACAAAAGACAACATCCACGTAAAAGTATTTTCTTGTCCCTTGGGAACATAATCAAACACTCATGGTTTTTGTTAGTAAATCATGAGAAATGATCTTCAATACGATGAAATTCCTTATTAATAAAAATATAACACACTAAATCCTCATGATGAGCATTTAGATTAATCCAAACAAGTGGGTAATGGTATATGAATATTTATATTAGATTGGCCAATGCACAAACTACAAACCATGTTTTTTCTCATTTATGCTTACAAGACATAAGAATAACATATTACTCAACTAGGTTGGTGTAATTTTCCCAATCTAATATATAGATCAGAACACTAAATTTCTGCAAATTTAATTAAAATTATGATTTAAAACTTGCACTCAATCAGTCAATCTTTGGACTAGGCAGGTAAGGGTTTATCGCTAAATAATTAATGCATAGGGAAGCGGTTGATCGAAGCAACCAAGGAAATTTTTTAGGACTGATAAAGTGTACTCCCTAACACATTTATATCAAGTGCCATTTAAGTTTTAGAGTCAGGTATGTTGAAACTTAATTTCACGCTTTTGGGTCACCTAACAGTGAAACTACGAAGAATGTTTCTCATGTCAAATCAACCAGGGTCTTGGTGCAATGTAAAAATATGTTATCATATAAGTGAAATGTATTGAATAAGGTTTCAGATAGTCAAGAACATTTCTAGAAAGGTTTGGGTTTATTTGAGAGAAATTGGACAAAACTAGCAGTTTTGGCCCGCTGCATAGAGAAGGCTTCCCAAAAAATGTACACACTCAAGAAAATATCAGTATTAATGTTGGGATGAGTATTTGGGTCAATTAAAAACTTACAAAACTTTTGGAATGGAAATTGGCTGCACAGAACACTCGGAACTAATAAAACTATAAAACTAGTCATTTTTGCCTAGTCATCTACCAAAGATGTGCAAGATTTAATAAATTTCATACCAGAATAAATCATACCTACTAATTATTTTTTACATAGATTAATATATCATCATTATTTATATCATAAAATTAAAAACTCCTTCCATAGACATTATTTTACTCCCATTACATTATACAGTCAAATACCCCACTAGATGGGCACAAAAATCACCTCTCATGAACATTTAATCATGGAAGCTCTATAGGACAGAATATTACTATCACATACATATCAGAATGATTGGGAATCAGCTACAAAATTGGAGCTGAAAATGATGGGCTCCTCCTTATCTCAAGTCACCTGTGAAAGATAGAAGGGGAAGAGAGAGAAGGGAAACGAGAACCTTAGGGCGCATTTCCCAAGAAACTAAGGCACAAAAATCAGCAAGGAAGCATTAAATTCATCAACATAACAATAATCAACATCCAAAACTAATAAATGGAGATCCAATTGTCTTTAAATAAACCTAGGTGACTTGTTGAGAAAGTCATTCACTTCTTGAGCAAGTTACCGCTTCTTAAACCCTAACCTTAGCCACAAATTCACTCTCCTTGAGGAAAATAACATGTATGACTCATGAGATATGTTTCCCTATCATCCACCTTCATTCAATTTGGAAACTGCACCCTCCTTGGCCCATAGTTGTTTCTTTTCCCTATGACAACTTTTCTTGCATGACCTGCTTTTGTCACTAAACTCTAGAATGGAAAGTGTGCCCTCCTTTGGCCTAGAGTTGTTGATTTTCCTTATGATAGTGTATTATGTAATTCCTGATTTTGTGACTGAGTCTCCAAATGGAAACTTCTCCCTACCTTGGCCCATAGTTTCCTCTTTTGTGCCTGACAAATTTTTCTTGGCTTTTGTCAATCATATGACAATTTCTATTTCCTCCTTGGAAAGTGTCCTTCCTGTTAATCAAAACTCATTTTCCACATAATTAATTGCATAACAATTGAAAATGACAAGAAATAAAACTTAGTATAATCCTCTTACATAATTATTTACAAAATTTCCCTAGCGTAATTAAATAATATCACTTAGAACCCCTAGGTGTTATCATCGTCAACACTTTTGGTGGTCAAAAAGTGGGGACATGACATTCCTCCCCTCCTAAGTCTGCTTGTCCTGAAGAAGAAGCATCCCAGAGTGCTGCAATTTTTTTCCACCATGTTTATGTTGCACCATTCTGATCATAGTCATTTCTCTAATGACCAGTTCTTTCCATCAAAAATTTCAACCCAGTTAAGGTAACAGGGTACAATGCATGGATCCCATTTCCTCCTCTGTAGATATCTAAATCCTCCTGCCACCTTTGTGTTAGAATAATCAACCCATAGTTTACCCACTTAGACATTAATTCATTTATTTTTGTCTTATTTGCCTATTTCATGTGTCCCACCTTGTGCAAGTTGCTAATTGCCTATCCATAGAGGTCAAACTTGCCATATCTGACTCATGTAGTGCTTGGGAAAGCCTTAGGAATCAAATCTGCTTTGGGATCCAGCTCTTACACCTATGGGGGATTTGCTTATTTTTGGTAAGCCTGCTTTATGCTAGATTTGGATGCTTCCTCATGCATTCGATTTCTTCATGTATTCTATTTATTCAGCAGCCTACGATATTACAGGGTTGGCTATTGTACACTCAGTTAATATAATTTTGTGTTACAGCTCCATATTCAGTCTCCATTGTTAGCAATTTTGCATGATCAATTGATAATTGTTGTGGGTATAATTAATCTACTACTGGCCTGAATTTCTACACTTTGGTAAGTTGTCATCCCAATAAATACCATGTTCCCACAACCATATTGGAAACCGATTACTTCCAAAAAATCCCACCATTAGGTTCAACAATATTTGGACATATTCTGGTGTAGGCTAATTTTCGTCATGAACTGTTGCATCCCACATTTTATAAATTCAAGATGAAAAATTTTCACATGTATGCAAACCCAATCCTTGTATTTTTTTGTACCCAATGCATCTAATGGCTTCCATACATTTATTATTTTCTTCTCACATGATAAAACAATGCCATATGCATCTATAAACCTGCTACAAATGCAAAGAAAACTCTTACCAATGTGAGCCAAGTTTGCACACCCTTTAGTCTCTATGTTTGTTATGTATCTTCCTATCCAATCCATGTGTGTATGAATGGAATCAAGTGGCAGAAATATGTTCCTATTTTGTTGCTTTTAAGTTAATGGTTCATTGATCAAGCCATCTTGAGCACCTATGGGAGCCTCCTGCTGCTCATGTGGCACCAACAAGGGAAATTCCTTCTCCCAATTTTCATTCCCAATTGATGTGGCTGAAATAGAAGTGTGAGCGGATTTGTGAATCAGCTCTCTGCAATACTTATTCACCCATGTTATGGCTGAATCTTCTTCATCAATGGCTGATCCAACCAAGGTGTGCTCATCTGACTCTTCCATGGAGAAGAGACTCTCTCCAGTAAACAACTCTAGTTTTCTATGGAAAATATCAAGTGAGTAGTTCTCTTCAAGCTTGTATGCACAGTCTTCAAGCACATGAAAAAATAAATGCATCTCATGATCCACCATCTCATTATATTCCTTCATATGATCAGGAATGAAATCAGGCTTGCGAATATGCCTGAATGATGTGTAGGAGGGTAGGTGAAGTCTTTCCAACTTCTCATGAAGTTGCTCTATCTCCTTCTTGGAATCTTGGAGTGCACATTGAGTGCTCTTCAAGGAATCTTGGGTGGTCAATAATTCTTATGTGAGCTTGTAATTCTCCGCTTCACCCTTCAAGGATGCTCCATGCAACAACTCAACAATCTCAAGCAAACTGTCTCTATTAGGAAGAAATTGGAGAAATTTACCTTTAGTGCTTTTCATGGCCTCCTAAAACTTATCCAATTATTCCATGGAATATTTCTCCTCCAACTTCCAATAGAGATTCATCATCAATGCATGTGTTCCATGGAGTGTGTGTAGGAACTATTTGACATTGCACTCACTCATCTTTAGTGACCCTGAAGGAAAATGAGGTGCTGATAGATGAACCTATTCTTCTTCTCTCTCTCTTGGATCAACTTCATGAAACTCCAGTGGTGATGTGGAAGTTGATCTTGGAACATTTTATTCAAATGAAATCTCTATGTCACCAACATAGAGAGGTGGAAATACCTCAGTAGATGTCCCAATGAAACTTGAGAACCAATCAGTAGGTACTCTTTCAACCATGACCAAAGTGTTTTTTTCTCTCTCTCGATTATTTTCTACAACATTGATGGTATGTTCAAGTGAATGGACACACTGCTCTTTTATTTCACAATCCTCTCTAATAAGGATTTAAATTATGTATTCCATTGCTGCAACATCTTTCTCTTTATGCTCATGAGAAACTTCTCCTTCTCCTTCACTGCAAATACCTTGCAGTAACTTGCACTTCTCTTCATGAATCTTTGTTTTTTCTTTCCCACTTACAATACTAGATGGTTCATAGCTCTCCCCAATGACGATAGTGGGATTTGGATTCTCACTGATGTCAATCCTATACTCTGATGTGTCTTCAAATTCACTATGCTACAAGAGAGTACAAAAATCAGAACAGTGTGCATCCCTTTGCACTGGATTTTTCTCCTTCATATTTCCTAGTTCACACACATCTGGTGGGGGGTTTTCTTCCGCTTAATTAGGAATTTCAACTGATGATTTCAGATATGATATATGTTCTTTTGTATCTGATCCAAAATATCCCTTATCATCATTGATAACAACAACCTCCTCTACAATGATTTGGTGGTCATCGAAAGAAATACTGGAAGTGAATTCATTTACCTCACCATTGTCCTTCATTTTGCAGTCCTCATAGGCAAGTGGAATATTTTCAACCTCCAATGAATCAGATGGTTGTAAGTAAACATGACTGCTGCAAAAATAATAACCCTTAGCTTACATTTTCATCATCTTATCCTCTTCATGTAACGATACTAAGGTGGCTTGATCCTCCACCAAATTTTCTGGTTCACACCCAAGAGGTGTGGCCTTGTCTTCTTCTTCCTTATGTGGATCTAGAGGTGACTATAACTCTGATTTGTAATATTCTTTTGGATGTGATCCAAATGATGTCTCTCCACCCATACATTATCCCACATCTTGAAGCTTGAAGTGCATTCATCTTCAATTTCTTCTCTTATGCAACCACCATGTGGTGATTTGCACTCCACCTTAGGAATATATGATTCTTCTTGATCACTTGAATAACTAAGTGAACCATGAAATTTTTTCATGATTGAGAATGAATTTTGGGCCTCATCCTCCTCTTCATCCTTCCCATTCATATGATTTGGACTAACAGACCCTTCTTCTTTTTCCCCATCAATACTTTCATTAAAAGTACTGCCTGGTTCTTCCTCTGGGAGGTTTATGATCTTCTCCTTTAAAGGATGGTTTGTCAGTGACTCTTTATTCTCAAATAAAGTTGATGAAACTTCACTCTCTTGAATCATACTTGCAGGTACTCATGTCACCACTTTTGGAAGATATTGTATAAGAAAACCCAAACAATCTCATAATTCTTGGACCAACATATGGATTTGCTGAAACTTCACCTTTGGCTCCTCTTTCTTCTTCATTAATCTCACAGTTGGAACAACTTGGTTCCTTTATGGATGATTTTTTGATCTTGAAAGAATTCTCATCAACATTATGAGGCCAAAATCCATACTTGATATAGATGTATTCTCTGAAATACATGTCTGCACAAATCTTCTTACCCAAGGCTAGCTACTCCTTGTAGCAGCTAGGCATGTTTTCACATGCTTCCACCACCTTTGCAAAGTCCTTCTTAACAATGAGAGAATCATATTCGATCTCTTCTCCATATAATGGACAATAGTATTCATCATCTTCAAATATTTATATGCCTCCATCAACATAGAGGAATTCTTATTCTTCATATTGTCTATAGTACTCTTCATAAATTGTTCACAATAGTCATCATCATAATATGGCATGGCTGCAAATTTCTTCACTGAGATTTTATTTCTAGAGGATGAGCCAAGGAAAGAGCTCTAATACCACTGTAATTTTCTAGATATGATATACATATCAAAACACTAACTTGTTGCAACTTTAATTAAAAATTTTATTTAAAACTTGCACTCAATCATCCAATCTTTGGACTAGGCAAGGAATGGTATTTTGCTGAGTAATTAATGCATAGGGAAATGACTGATAGAAGAAAAAAAAGAAAAAATTTGGGACTGATAAAGTGTCTTGATTAACACATTTATATCAGGGACCATTTAGGTTTAAGAGTCAGTAATGCTGAAACTTACTTCCACGCTTATGAGTCACCTAAACATGAAACTAGGAAGAACGTTTCTCATGTCCGATCAACCAAGGGCTTGGTGCAATGTAAAAACATGTTATCAGTTATGTGAAACGAATAAAATAATATTTCATACAATCAAGAATAGTTCTGGAAATGTTTGGGCTTGTACGGGAGAATTTGGGAAAAACTAACAGTTTTGGCCCGGGGATGCTCTAAATAGAGAAGACTTCCCAAACCATATATGAACTCAACGAAATATCAATATTAAGATTGGGATGGGAAGTGGGGCCATTTAGAAACCTAAAAAAACTTACATAATGAAAATTATATGCATAGAACTCTTAGAATTAATAAAACTGTAAAAGTAGTATTTTTTTCCTAGTCATCTAGCAAGGGTGTGCAAGATTTAATAAATTTCGTACTAGAATAACTCATAAATGCTAATGAAGTTTTAAATAGATTAATATATCATCATTAATCATATCATAACATTAAAAATCCTTCCATGGACATTATTTTACTTGCATTACATTATACAATCAAATATCGAACTAAATGGGCACAAAGATCACTTCTCATGAACATTTGATCATAGAGGCTCTATAGGAAAGAATCTTACTGTCACATACACATCAGAATGTGTGGGAATAAAATACAAAATTTGAGTAGAACTTGATGGGGTCCTCCTTAGCTCAAGTCACCTGCAAAAGATAGAAGGGGAAGAGAGAAAAGAAGGGGAATGAGAACCTTGGGGTGCATCTCCCAAGAAACTGAGGCATGACACTTAGTAAGTAAGCATTAGATTCATCAACATCACAGTAATCGACATCCAAAACTAAGAAATGGAGCTCCAATTGTCTTTAAATAAAATTTGGTGGCTTATTGAGGAAGTTACCACTTGCTAAAAACCCTAACCCTAGCCACAAATTCATTCTCCTTGAGGAAAATAGCATGTATGACTCATGGGATATGTTTCCATGTCATCCACCTTCATTCAATTTGGAAACTGCGCCCTCCTTGGATTAGAGTTGTTGCTTTTCCCTATGACATATTTTTTCCTGCACTACTTGCTTTTGTCATTGAACTCTAGAATGGAAACTGCGCTCTCCTTTGGCCTAGAGTTGTTGCTTTTTCTTATGAAAAATTTTTCTGTACTTCCTTCTGTTGTAACTAGGTCTCCAAATGGAAACTATGCCCTACCTTGGCCTAGAGTTTCCTCTTTTGTGTCTGACAACTTTTTCTTGGCTTTTGTCATTCTTATGACAATTTCTATTTCCTCATTGGCAAGTTGGATTTCCCAAGTGGCCCTCATGTTAATGGCAACTTATTTTCCACATAATTGTTTGGGTACACAGGGTACTCCCAAAATACCGAACACCTAGAGAAACCACTTCACACAAATGAATCACAAATCAATACATCAATGTTTGTCACGTGGTTAAAACCCTCGAGAGGGAAGCAGTCCATGGCCCCAGCCAAATAGCTATTTGGAGCAATTTATTATGCAAAAGAAAGAAAGTTGCATGAGCTTCTCATAATCGATCAACTAACTAAGGAACCTCCATGCTCTTTAAATAGATATCATGGACCAATCAGGTGTTAGGTCACAGATCAATGGTAGGTATGATCTAAGAAAAGTTGAACCGTCGGATCACTCTATGTCTAGAACATATTGTGACCATTGGATTAGAATATTTACAAATGCATACTAAAGAAATGCACTTTTACCTAATGGATATATTACTCAAGTTGATCTTAACTAACTCCTAAGTGTCTAAATATCCTAACATCCCCCCTTAAGAACAACTTGGGATATGATTGAAGGATTTAAAAAAGTGACACTATTAGGAGAAGGAATGATGCATTAGAGCCTACCCTCCCTTAAGGACACATTCCTGAACTCCTAACATAGACCGAAGTTTAGAAAACTTTGCTTATGTAAGAGACTTGGTGAAGATGTCTGCAACTTGATCATGAGCTCAATGTGTTTGTTGTGCTGATGTAGAACTGGATCTTTGGCAAGCTTGATGGAAATTTGATTGTCACACCAAAATTGAGTAGGTTGCTCCTGCTCGAATCCAAACTCTGAAAGGATCTGTCAAAGCCATAAAGCTTCCTGACTGGCATTAACTGTGGCTCGATATTCTGCTTTTGTTGAAGAAAGAGCAAGAGCTTGTTGTTTCTTACAAGCCCAAAAGACAGGTCCAGATCCCAGACCGAAAACATAACCTGTAGTAGACTTTCGATCATTAGGATCGTCGGCCCAATCTGAATCAATGAAACCAACCAACAATGGTTTCCCCCCTGTACTGTAATGAATCTCAAACTGAATTGTACCTTGAATATATTGAAGTATTCTTTTTGCTGCTTTTCAGTGACTTTCATGAGGTGTTTGCATATAACGGACAACACAACCAATGGCAAAGGAAAGGTCAGGACAGGAATGAGTCAAGAATAAGAGACTACCAACAAGTTGACGATACAAGGTGGCATCTACTTCAGGGGAAGTACAAGTGGCCGAAAGTTTAACTCTAGACTTGAAGGGAGAAGGGGATGGTTTACAATATTCCACATGGAAGCAACGGAGAAGGTCACAAGCATACTTAGACTGGGAAAGAAAGATTCCTTCTTTTGTTTGCAAGACTTGGAGACCAAGAAAATAATGCAAATGTCCTAAGTTTGACATTACAAAATTTTGCTTAAGACTGGATTTCACATGGGTTATAGGTTTAGGGTCCCTACCAGTAAGGATAAGATCATCAACATAAAGAACAAGTATGATGAGATGGTTTCCTACTTTCTTGGTATAGACATTGGAGTTAGAATGGCATCTAGAAAAACTAGTGTCAAGGAGAAAGCTATCCATTTTGGCATACCAAGATCTAGGAGCTTGTTTAAGGCCATATACGGACTTCTTAAAGAGACAGACAAGGCTAGAGTTATCCTAAACATATCTAGGAGGTTGTTCCACATAAATTTCCTCCTATAAATCACCATGTAAAAAGATAGAATTGATATCCATTTGATGGACTTCCCAGTTATGTAAGGCGGCAAGGGAAAGAACAAGGTGGATGGAATTCATTTTTACAACAGGAGCAAAGGTTTCATTGTAGTCAATCCCGTCAACTTGGGAAAAACCTTTGGAAACTAACCTTTCCTTAAGTCTTTCAACACTTCCATCTGACGCATAGTTAGTTCTATAGACCCATTTACATCTGACAAGTTTTCTTCCTTTTGGAAGAGGAACAAGATCCCAAGTATCGTTCACCATTAAGGAACAATATTCTTCATCCATAATTGCATCCCAATCTGGATTTCCTGAATCTTCTACAAAAGTTTCTGGATCATGATTCTTGGAAACTTGAGCCAAAAGAGAAGAGGCTCGTTTAAACTATGAACGTGTTCGACGTTGATCTCTAGGATCACTGGCAATATCACCAGCTGCTTCACATGTTGAACGGACCCTTCGAGGAAGCATTGGTATTGGTGAAACTGGAGGAACATGAACAGGAGAAGGTGGATTTTCATCCTCACTGTCATCATTAGAAACTGGAGTTGGAAACCTGTCAAGGAATTTGGAAGAAGAAGAAGAAGGCACAATCACCGAATCAGGCTCACAGGCCAAACATGGCACACCCGCCAAGTTAGGCTCGCAGGCCAAGATATTTTCATGAAATTTAACATCTCTTCTAATGATTATATCATGAGAATGTGGCTGAAGAAGTCTATAACCTTTTACATCTTCTGAATATCCAACAAATATTCACTTTTTACTTTTAGGATGAAATGCTTTATGTTTTTCATCCGGAATGTGAGCCCTTGCTTCACAACCAAACACACAAAAGTGACTTACATCTAGTTTAATTTTACTCCATGCTTCTTCTGGTGTTATACCTTGTAAAAATTTAGTGGGTGTGTGATTAACTATGTAATTTGCATAATTTATGGCATCATCCCAATATTGAAGACTTAGTCCCTTAGATTGGATCATACAATTAGCCATTTATTTTAAAGTGCGGTTCTTCCATTCAACTACACCATTTTGTTGTGGTGTATATGGAACAGTGTGATGTTGTTGGATTCCTTGTTCAGTGGAAAAAGTAATGAACTTGTTGTTAACATATTCTCCTCCATTGTCATATCTTAACTTAATAATTTGATGACCAGATTGTTTTTCAACAAGGGCCTTGTAGGCCAAGAACATGTTAAATACTTTGCTCTTAAGTTTTAGGAATTAAACCCAAGTGTGTTTGGAGTAGTCATCAATGAAAGTCAAGAAATATTTGAAACCAGAAAAGGAAGCAGGAGGAAGAGTGCCACACAAGTCACTATGCACAAGCTCCAAGGGAACTGAGGTGTGCCAAGAGGCATGTTTGTCAAAACTGTTCTGATGATGTTTTTCGAGTACACAATTGGAACAAACACCATCCTTGCAAGACACCATCGGAAGACTAGTCACCATATTGTATTTACATAGTTGTTGCAATGAGCGATAATTTAAGTGACCATATCGCTCATGCCAAAGTTTGCTCAAGTTATCACTATGAGCAACAAAAACTGAAGGAAAAGGTGATGACCCAAAGTTTTTAAATTTGTACAACCTGGTAATATCATCATCAGTGGGTTCTGTTTCTTTCCCTGAGGTTATCTTGAAAATTCCCCTACTTCGTAGAACATCCTCCATATGAGATTTCCATGAGAAATAGTTAGAACTTGTAAGTATAATATCACAAGGGGCGGACATACTATAAAATAATGGCTGAAAGAATAGAAACTAACTGTCTGGATGCAAAGAGCTCGAAAAAATATGCAGTTTCAAAAAAAAACGGCACTGAAAACTGATTCTGGATGATGAAGCTATGCTTGATCAAAGAAAATGTTGAAGATGTCCCCAACAGTGACATGGCAGATATTAACTTAACCAACTAAAAAAAAAACCTTCTTCCCAAGATGAACCTTTGATAATCACTTACAAGAAAGTTAATTTTTTTTAAGTGAATCACTTTTGTAAAATAAGTGATGTTCACTTTTACAATAATGTTTCTTTTAAATAGTGCAGTATTGGAGTAGGGTCCCATAGCTACAAAAGAAGCTGCTATTTTGACGGATAGACAGTTTTGGCGGAGATATAAGAGGCAGAGCTATGACACTATAGCAGGTTTCTAGCTACAGATCAGAGCCGGAAACCATGATGTAGAAGACGGAGAAGTCAAGGAAGACGACGGTACCTGAGCGGCCAAGAAGAGAGAGCTCACCCACTGCATTGAAGGTAGCAGCGGATGACAAGAGGGCTCAACTACCCTCATAAAGGAAAAGGAGCAACGAGGCCGAGGTATTGAAGACGAAGGACAGAACAGAAGAAGCGCCAGTACCCATGGTCAGCACTGGGAAGCATGGAAGACTACAGGAAGCTGTGGTGAAGGGAAGCGGTGCATAGTACCCATGGTCAGCGCTGGGAAGCATGGAAGACTGCAGAAAGCTGTGGTGTGACGGATAGCAGCTACCTCAAAGTACAGATACGCTGACTGTCACTAGTTAGGGTTTGGGTTACTGTTGGGACAGGCCCACAGTGTTGTAATGGCAAGACCTCTAGGCCACCTATAAAGGAATGTATTTTTTATTGTAAAAGGTTGGCATTTTGAGCATCTTAAGCCATCCAGCTAGTCAGATCATTAGTAGGCTATTAGCTTACTGTTTTTTTGTATTGTAACAATCCGTAGGGATTGACAGAGAGGGAAGAGTATATTGTAAGAGAGACAATATAGAGATAGAGAAGAGATCTAAGAGAGAAGATCTCAAGCTGCATATGCGGTGCAGCAGAACTGTGTTTACCTTCCCTTGAGCTATAATAGAAACACAGTTCTGTGGACGTAACTTCCATCCTGGAGGTGAACCACGTTAAAATCGGGTGTTATGCAATTGATTCATGTGTTGTGCTTATTTGTTGCATCTGTTAGTTATTATATGAGCCTTAGTTACAGTTGAATGTATATATGTGTTGTTTCGTTCACAGTAATATATAAGGATAAACATAAGTTGAATTCTTTGTCATGTTGTATGTGGGTTCATGTATGCTTTTCTTAAACAGTCACTAGTCACAATGTTAACAGTCTAGTATGTTGATTCCTGCAAGTCGACACGAACAATGCTAAGTGCGTTGAGCCGTGGGAGTAGAATATCGCAGAGAGGCGATACCGCATCGGCAGAGGAGCTGCGGTGCCCGATACCGTAGGTTGAGGACTTAGCATTGGAGAGGAAGTTACGTGTCGCTGGTTGCGCGGCGAGGCGATAAGGCTGGGGTCACCGCGAGTCAGTGGAAGTTGCGCAACACAGAAAGGGACCGCGCAATAGGAGGAAAGAGATCTCGTGGTTAGAAGAGGTGCGAGACGAGGAGGTCGCGTGACGTGAGCAGAAGGGTTGCGCGATGCGCAGATAAAGAGGCCTCGCGGCTAGCAGAGCTGCAAGTCGCAAGTAGGATGCCACAGAACCTGGTCCAAGATGCTTGAGTCCTTGGCCAACCCATTAGAATCACTTCGAATGAGACTTTAGGCCGCTTTGCGGCCTGTCACCGAAAGGGCTAGTGAGCTAGGGGTGTTGTTGGTTAAACACAGTAAACCCGAGTCTACCCATGATAGCCAACAAATGGTTCCATTGCCGGTTTTGAACAAACAGAGCACTAATGTTCTGGTGGCGCCCTACTAGAAATGAACTCAACGAGTGGGTTTGGTCTAACCAGAAAGAGTTTGCTGAATGAGAGAACAGGAGTCCTAAACTGAACACAGAGGCTTGGTTACAAAAACATATCATTACAGACATCCATGCGATATTTTTTGTGACCTTTGGAAACAAGCTTTATGACTGGTTATCAAATTTAACTGATACAAGCATATTCAAAAAGAAAAGAGACATTGTCTGGACACCGGAGCTGATTTAGACCGTGAAGAACCTTGATAATCCTATCACGAGGGCAGTAGACTTCTGGCTTATGAGTGTGCTAGAAGGCTTCATCATAGAGTTTGCAGTTGACCAAAGGAAAAGCTTCAGCGAGGCTGAGCGTTACTTCTTCAAAGGATATCATGGTAAGTACCTAAGATCTCTAAACTTTTCCATTAAGATGCTATTACATGAAAAAGGAACAATGGATCTAGTTTCAGATGAATAAGTAGAAATAGTAATGTCATAAGAGTTTGAAAGTGATTTTGATGACATTGGACGAACACGTAGTGGAAAGAAGTATAAAGTAGATTTCAGATCTCCAATCTTTGAAGATAGTTCAGATAGTACTAGATAGTAGAATCATAGTATCACAGAAGAAACAGAAGGGGGTATCCCTTACCACCCTTACACCCCACAAAAACAGACCAGGACTCATAGAAATCCCATAGGAACTCCATTCAGTATCTCACAGACAGTACCTACCACCGCTACATCACCTCCACCTACACCGCCGAGTGGTAGTAACACAGTAAATCAACATCCACCACGTAGAAATAGAATGGGGGATGATATGAAGCTACCTATATTTAAGGGAACAGGGGCATAAGACCCAGAGCAGCATTGGTTTCTATGTGAAGCCATGTGGACCATAAAAGCAATCAACGACGATAACCTTAAACTTGTACAGTTGGTCACCACACTAAGAGATTGAGCCTTAACATGGTATATAAAGTATACCACAGTACCCAGGACACTTGTCCACGTCAAGACCACCATGATTAAAGAGTTTAAGAAACCTAAGTTTGAGTCATAGTGTATTACAGAACTCAAAGACATCAAGCAGTTACCTACAGAGTCGGTGTGGGACTTTGATTAGAAATTCAAAGCCCTTATCGACCAAGTCAGTTTCGAGTTTGCACTGGAGCAACATAAGGAATGTTTTATTGCAGCGTTGCTCCCTCACATTAGACTACCGTTAATGCAGCAAAAAATCTAGACGCAGGATGACGCGTTGGAGATGGCGATGAAACTAGAGGCTTCACCTCTAGCTGAGAGCAGTACATGCATGGCAACTTTACAAAACCAGTTGGCTAATCTCACATTACAGTTGCATGAGCTCAAGAAAGGGAAAGAGGTTGCACAAGACATATGGTGCGTAAAATGTAAAGCACAAGGCCATAGTAAAGAGAACTGTCCGGTCTTTGTAGATTATATAGCGACAAGGGCTCCAAACCCCTTACCACAGACCCACGAGCCGTGGTGTGAAATATGCAAAACATGAGGACATCTACCTCACCAGTGCCCTCTACTTCAGAAGTACGTGCAGACACCTAAGAACTTATACTGCGTCTTCTGGAAGTCTGTAGGCCATGATGAACACGACTGCAGAGCCTATGATCTCATGGTTGGAGCAAAGCAAGACTTGTACAGAGTCCAATCAGAGACACAGGGTCCAGCAGCAGGACCACAGCATGATCCGGGTTATGGAGGCCGTGGAGGAGGCTTTGCATGAGGAGAAGGCTTCGATAGAGGAGAAGGTTTTGGCCATGGTCGCGGACCAGTTACTTGTTACAATTGCAGAGTTGTAGGACACTATGCTAGGGACTGTCAGAGCCCCACTACCACATGCAATTATTGTAAATCTTATGATCATACTATAGAGGGGTGTCCTACCTTGATAGCTAAGATTAGAGAACCTAAGCCAGCAACACACAAGAACATCCAGTTTATTGCTGCTGAGCAGGAAGAGGCAGAACCAAGAGTCAATATTGTGACTCGTAGCGGTGTTTCTACCAGTGGGACATTGCAGGAGACAGAAAAGAACACAGGGCAGGAGTGGGTGCGCAGAGATCCTAATAAAGCAACACCACTCGACCTATAGAAGAACAAATAGACATTTCAGGAAGCTAAGGCTTTCTTTGATGACCCTATGCACTCAAGATCGTAGGTACCGCCTTCTAGGGGCATACCACAGCAAGCACCTTGTGGCGATAGCCTTGTACAGACATCGCAGGCTACCACATCGGGAAGATGCGATGAGGATGAGATGATAGGAAGTGTACAATCCTTCCTGCGGAGTTGTCTAAAACTTGTAAGAAATGAGCAAGCTATCACAGAACTTCAGCGCATTATAGATCAGTCTCAGCCATCCTCTTCCATGAGCAGTACACATCGTGCTATTCATAATATTACAGGACATACAAGAACAGGAAGAGAGATGTGACTCACAGCGCAGGTTGGAGAATTTGAAATGGATGAGGTGATCCTAGATCTAGGATCAGACGTGAATGTTCTGACTAAGTAGACATGGGAGCAGATGGTTAGCCCTAAGTTAATCAGATCGCCTATCCATCTGAGATTAGCTAATCAGCAGCGTGTATCACCTCTGGGTCGGTTACCGCAGGTGCCAGTTGACATTGACGTAGTTCGCAGCTTTGCATACTTTGAAGTTCTAGAGATCATTGGCGATAGTAGACCGTATCCAGCACTATTAGGCATTGATTGGGCGATTGGTAACATGGCCGTTATCGACTTAAAGAGAAGACAAATGACCTTTGAGGACGCGCAGATCCGGGTCATCGCATCGTTGGATCCTTTTCAGGGTCCTAGATATATTGAACCTATCCGAGCAGAGGAAGAGGCACGTAACATGGAGAGTCTCTATCAGATGACCACAAACCAGAGTGACTACATCAATCCAACCACAGAAGGGAATATTAGTTGGCAATGCGACAGCTTATGTGCATCAGATTCAGATGTTGGTCTAGAGAACTGGCAGAATAGACTTCACGAAGTCTCAGCACGTAGATGCGCATACTTGACTAAGTCACTGCGATGGATTGGTGTAGAGATCAATGAAATTCCATCCTTTCATGGTCTAACAGATATCTAGGACTTTCTCGAGAAGTTTGAACAACAGATCCCTCACGAGTAGAGGATCGCAGCTATGGACCTTGTAGTACGAGCCACACCTGCAAGATGGTGGTATGCACATAAAGAAAGTATCGCATCATGGGATGATATTAAAAGATTGATGGCAATCATATTTTCTGATGACAGAAAGTATGTCCAGCAAAAATACACAGGAGAGAGTGACCCCAGAGCACAAATTCAGACATGCAAACAGAATTGGTCGGACATTCCCGAGGATGAATGGGTTCACCGATTCATTCATACTTTGGATATAGTTCCAAGGAATTGGTATACAGAGACTGAACTGTGCAAGGGAACAACTACATGGCCACTTATGATAGACAGCTTCCTACTCACCTTCGCTTTTGAATCTGAGTATCCAAGTGTTGATCAGGCCCTACAAGTAATAAAGAGTAAGATATTTGAGGATTGTACCATATCGGTGTCAGCTCAACCTGAGTGGGCTATCTAGCTAAAAGAGGCATTAGAGTGTTATAATTTTGCATCAGAACCAGAGGAGGAGGATGAGGATCCTCACGACACCAACATTCAGGAGTCAGAAGGCACTCGCGATGTTGAGGGACCACAGTTAGAAATTCGAGCAATCACAGAGCCCATCAAGATTAAAAAGATCAATATTGGCACGGACACAGAACCTAAGTTTGCCTCTATTGGAGACTATTGGAACAATGAAATAGTTGGACAGATTGCAGACTTGTTACATAACTATCAGGACCTATTTCCCACCAAGTTCACGAAGATGAAGGGAATAGTTGGAGACCTGGGAGTCATGAGGATACCATTGAAGGAGGATGCTAGACCAGTGAAACATTGTCCGTATAGATTAAATCCGCGCTACAAAGAAAAAGTAAAGGATGAGATCGATAAGATGCTAGCAGCATGCATCATTGAGCCGGTAGAAGAAAGCGAATGGGTTAGCCCCATGGTTGTACAAGAGAAGAAAACCAAAGGAGACATCAGGATCTGTGTCGATCTGTGCAAGCTCAATGATGCATCGCTTTACGATCCATTTTCGACACCATTCACTGATGAGGTATTAGACAACGTGGGAGGACAGGAGGTCTACTTCTTCACTGACGGCTTTTCAGGCTATCATCAGATCAGAATCCATCCAGAAGATCGATCCAAGACCACCTTTGCAACAAAATGGGGCTCGTTCTAGTATACGGTAATGCCCTTTGGTCTTAAGAATGCACCAGCTATATTTTCTAGAGTAGTAGTTGCTGTATTTAAAGAATACATCCATAAGTTTCTAGAAGTATATTTTGATGATTGGACTGTATTTGGACTAATTGACAAGAACATAGGAGATCTAAGACTGATGTTAGAGAAATGTAGGCAGTATCAGATTCACTACTACATTTCGATCCAAAATCCGACGGTTACTTCCGATGGCGCGTGGATTTTTTCTTTTAAACCTACCAAAAATCAGAAAGTTAAATTTTTTTTTTTAAATTTTGGTCATAAGCGTCGCTTAAGCGACGGCTAGGCTCATAAGCGTTGCTTAAGCGACAACGCATACATTGATCAATTATTAAATGAGGAAACCCATATTTAAAAAACATCAAGATTATTGTGATTCAAGAAACCGACGGTAACCTATGATGTCATTAACATTAAGAAATTGAATATAATATGCCAGGCTTATTCCTGGCTTCGTTTTGGCTACCCTTGGAAGAGAAATTTCTCTGCAATACTCTGCCTGAATCTTAAATCATTTTTCATGAGTTCTGGCTTTGGCGCCTCCTCGGACAAGTCCGTGAGCTCAGAGTTCAGGATTTACAGTGCATTATTGCACACAATATCTACATACATGGAATCTGAACAGTAGCGAAAGTAGGCATGGTTGGAATGGATGTGGATGTGTATGACTGATCCGAAACCCACTTCAGATATTGAGGGCTAAATTGGTTGCATACACAAGGGATCCATTGAGGATCCAGCAGAATCTATGCGGTCCGAAGGTTGCTTTTTTGTAACATAAACTGCAAGAGAGTTATTTGGGAGCAAACAGAGATGATAACTCGTTCAAACCTCGTAGAACAACTAAGGGACTATCAGATTCGGTTGTAGCACAAGTGGGCGCCTCTAACTTTCTTCTCATCAACGACCCAAATCACATCTGGGTATGTCAGATCCAACTTTCTCAGGTCTGGTTCAATTCAATGGAAAATCATGGATTTTACATGGTGTTTTCCTATTATCAATGCATAATATTAGTGCTAATTTTGTAGTAGTCAACCATGTCAAAATGTCAAATCTATGCATATGCTTTCCTATTGGGTTGTGTGGTATGTACAATTTTTAGGGTTGATTCCGAAATTGTTTTGATACTGAACCGTGTCAGAAATAGTAACCCAATGCATTATTGACCGAATCCATCCGTGGGAATCCATGGAGTTTATTTGTTGGTATTGAGCTTTGCTGGATATGTTATGTTTTAGATGAAATGAGCGTAACATGATGGCTTACCAGATGGTGGGATTACCTACTGCAAATTCAAATTAAATTTATAGTTTTGTTTTTAGATTTTGAGAAGAACCGAGGGATCAAATGTAACTCTATCCTTACTAAGCAACCACATTCTCACCGTGGCTAAGAAATCCTCACTAGGCAAAAAATTGGTGAAAAGCCCCTGAAGGAAGTCATCGAGATTGGGAGCTAGGGCGTCGTGATAAAATATAGTCACTTTCATGGCTATAGGGAATAGAACCTTGGTATCTAGGATGGCAATGGCTATCGTGATGTTGAGGGGTAACAGTTTATGTTTGAAGAATGAAACCCCTTTGTTAGTCACATTCCAAACTCCTTGGAAAATGTTTAGCTGAGAAGTTGGGAATTTTTACCTTCCACAGTAGGCAAGATGCATCTTTTCCATTTTGTGACCATTGGTCTCTGTTTTGTTTGCTTTGTATGTGAGCACACGCACATATGTGAGTTATATATATATTTTAGAGAAGAGAGAGATATCTGTTTGAGAGAGAGAGAGATATGTTTGGTTTTCTTCCTTCATCCTCAAGATCAGAGTCACTGTCAGATGGCTGAAGATGATCCCTCTCATCTGAGAGAGGCAAGAATGGATCAACGCCGCTAGCCCCCCTCAATGATGTAGTGCTGGAAGAAACATATTTTCGAGGCTTCAAGCAGAGGCAGCTTGTCCCTCTTACCCCTCCTACTCCACAATCACAAAATAAACAGCTTAAAGGA
>LPNX010476749.1:379713-456036 GCA_001517045.1 Pseudotsuga menziesii | reverse complement strand
CTGTTTCAGCTGCAAAACTAGTGCTTTGAACTTGGAGAAATATAGCTGCAGGGATTCAAAATTACTGGGACTCAGGGAGATCAGCTCATTTTCGATCTGGCATCCCCTCATCTCATATGTCTTTCCAAAGAGTTCAGAAATTTTCTCCCATACTTGATCCGGTGAAGTCAATCCATCGAGATGGAAAAGGAGGTCTCGGGAAATATTGAGACATAGGAGGCCATAGGCCTCATCTCTCCGATTGTGCCATTTGATATTCTCTGCAGTAGCATTGGGCTCTACTTCTGTAGCCATAGTCACCCTGTAGAGGCCTTTTACTCTCAACAAGATCTCCATCTCTGCTTTCCATTCAAAAAAGTTGAAGGGAGTGAGGATAGTTTTCTGTGAATCCATAGCTTTAGAAAATCTGTCCCGACTGTCAGTAGAAGGCTCCCAGTCTTGATGTCGAACCTGCAAAACAATTTTTGGAGGAGAGTAACAACCTACAATGGCTCTGATACCATGTAGAAATTCAGGCCTGCAGTAGATTAATTTCACCCACAACAATTAACAATTGATCATGCAAAATTATCAACAATGGAGACTGAATATGGAGCTGTAACACAATAGCCAACCCTGTAATAACATAGGCTTCTGAATATATAGAATACATTAGCAAATCGAATGCATAAGGAAGCATCCAAATATAGCATAAAGCAGGCTTACCCAAAATAGGCAAATCCCCCATAGGTGTAAAAAGCTGATCGCAAATCTATCAAGGACCCCAGAAATTAGCAAGGGCGCATAGGCAAGCTAAAGAGTGGTCAAATGGCAGCTCATACATGCTTTTTCATGGAGGAAAGAGTGGAGGAGGAAGAGGCAACAAAGCTGATTCACCTCACCTAGTCTTGCTTTCCTATGTGCCTTAAAACACTGGAAAAGCAGGGAATAAAGCAGAAAAAGTAGATGGGCACCTAGGAGGCCAGGAATAAAGCAGATTTGATTCCTAAGGATTTTCCAAGTGCTCCATGAGTCAATAATGGCAAGTTTGACCTCTATGGATAGGCAATTAGCAACTTGCACATGGTGGGACTCATGGACTAGGCAAATAAGACAAAAATAAATGAATTAATGTCTAAGTGGGTAAATACTATGGGTTGATTATTCTAACAGGTAAAATATTCACCATCAAGGCTGAAAGTTCCTATAATTTTATCAGCCTTTCTTTTATTTTTCCTTGTCTCAGCCTCTTCTACCTAATTCTATTTCCTCTTCTCTCCTACCAATGGGTTTATCATGATGGTGCTTGAACCATTATCTGGAGGGTTGGTATCTTGTGTTTCTAGTAGTGGTGGGTCCTGTCATTGTTCACCATCCTTCTACATTTTTAGGTCATCCTGTCATATCTCTTCTTTGACAGATAATAGGTCATCAACGATGGGAACCCGCCATTCTTTTGGACAATCTTGGGTAATGGCCTTGACTTATTTTTTTAGACAACAAAAATTGGGTCGCTAACTGTTTCCGCTATGGATATTTTCGTGGATGCAACAAGATATGATGGGGCCCAATTATAAATTTAATAATGTTTTGAAACTATCGAATGGTTTCGTCTGTGATTCTTGCTTACTTCTTTACCTGAGAGCGTACGGCTTCTCTGTTATCCCTAAATTTGAACCTAGACTACAGGGTTCAAGCTTAAAGAAATATTTAAAAAAAATATAATTCAATGAAATCAAGATAAAAACTAGGCTGGTATGTAATCAAAGCTATAGGAAAATCACATAACCATTAAAGAACTGTACAACATAAAACATAATACAAAATCCAATATCAAAGGAACTACAATCTTGAATTCATGAAATGAGACTGACTGTGTCATTAAAAGTTTAAAAGATAACTGTATTTCACCATAAGAATCATGTAATGGGATTCAATTGACCATATATAGGATAAATCACAAGAAATACAATTCATAAAATACACAACCAAATCATAATCATAATCATATCAAAGCAGAACCTGTATTGAAGATGTAGAGTATTTCATGTCATACAGAATATCATCAAAACTGGATCTCCATCACTCCAATTGCCACCACTGTCATATATACCTATTATCCTTATATACAAAACATATGAGCTTCTAATATGGTTTATCAGATCCTACTTCTATGAATTGAATTTCTTCAAAAATAGAAAAGTCAATCTTCTAAAATTGTCTGCCTTAATTATCTGGAGCTCGTTCTGATTTTCTGCCGAAATAATTGGATCTAGAATTAATATACTCTGCCATTTGGTATTTGTGTTGACACATATAATATACTCTGCCATCAATATGTGGTCTGGAATCCTGACACAGTAAAATATGGTATCTCAAATTTGACTCGAATTGGTGCATGCCATTCTGGGGTTGCGTCTTCAACAGTTATGCTAGGAAGGACAAATCCAGCCCTCATCATGTATTCCTTTCCACTTGGAAATGATTTGATTTTACAAAGAAATGCATCCCTCTCTGGTGCATAAGAAGCAGAACCCATGGAGGTTCGTATATGAGGTGTGGTAGCATCAACTAGAACAAGCATCTGAATGTCAACATTCGTTCCTGTACTGCGATCTTTGAAGTTTCTGCATGATCTTCACCGAATATTCTACTCGACTTTTTGAATGTCCTTCCACTTGATTTTCAAACCATATCAATGGTTTTACCTGAGTGGTAAGTCTATATGTCATCAAATCAACACAACAATTCAGCCTTCACAAGTAGAAGATGAAGACAAAATGTTGAGAACTGAGAGCAAGTGTTGCTGCTTCCTAGAGTAGCTCTAGCTCCTATCCAGATCGTCAAAGGAGGCCACTCATTCTTGCAGTGCTTGAACTGAATCTAATAATTTGCTGAGAAGATTTATTAACACAATCACTTCATTTCTCCATAACTGCAGCTGTGCTTGTTGGTTTATTAAGTCATTGCTATCCACTAAGAAAATTATTTTCAAAGCTGTTCCAAGACAAAGGATCTGAAGCTTTCCCCATAGCCAACATTTTTTACATCCAAGACAGTCCATTGATGCACTGATATTTCTGAACTGCAACTGAATTTGATTTTTCAACTCATTCCCATTTTCACCCTTCCATAGTTTGGCCTCATCAAACAGAATTGGACAAGCTGATTGCAACCAATGACAAGGTATTTTGGTCCTTAATTCCTTGCATAGCTGACATCACTGAAATTGTAGGAGTAAGTGCTCCATCACCAATCACCATACAAGTGCCTATCATGACAACAATAATTAAAATTCTTTGAGCTGTTGCACTCTTCTCAATCAATTCCTTTGTCTTCGAGTTGATAACTTTTCCACCATTTTGCTTCCTAAGAAAATTTAACTTAGTATCTAATGCAAGGTGTGTGAATTGCTTGCCAATGCTTTTCTCAAGGTTCACATGCTGAGATAATAAGGAGTATACAACGAATGTGCCTCCTTCTCCATGATCATTTGCTCGAAGGACAATCATAACATACTTGACCATGGAGATCATGGTTAGAGACTAGAATATGATGCTAAGACATCCCAGGATATCTTTCTCCTGTGGATTTTCAAGACCAGTAGAAGAGAATACATAAAAGGGAGAAGTTCCTAGATCTTTGTATACTATTCCAAGTGTCTGATAAGCTAGCAACAGTGTTTCTCGCCTTCAAAAAGTATTTGGCATAGGAAGGGGCATTTTATAAGACTATGGGATTGTACTAGAAATATCTGGGTTCCCTTTATCCATCATACCCTCTTCCTCATTTTGAATTGCTATCACTTCCACTGCACCTTGATAATTGGCCTCTGAATATGATTTTGCAGCTGCAATACTCTGGAACATTTGCAAGTGAGTGCACAAGAATATCGATGTTTTCGAAATATTATTTTACATACTCTGCAACTTTACCAATACAATGGCCAAGGCTTATTTATGAATAGCTAAATGACATGAAAACAACTACTATAGAAAGCCACCAGAGTTGGTCAAAATCTAGAATTTGTGAAAGGATGAGTTGCATTATTCCAAACATAATCATGAATGGGTTGTTGGATGGATGGCATGGATATTGCTTTTCCTAAGCTTGTATGTCAAAAATTTCAACTTAATCATTAGATTCTCAGCTTCATCAGCCAAGTCATCATGCTCAAACATCCTTTCTCCAAAACTAGACTCCACATGATTTATTAATAGGCTCTTATCTTCAGACATTTGGGATGCTGCCAGAAAATAAAAGTTTGTTGGAGCAGATCTGATGATAACACTCTCCATGCACAAATAATTGCACATTATTTTATCTTTGTCACTCCTTTTTATCTTCCTTGAATTGAATATTCTAGTGTCAGGATCCTTGATAGCGCACTAGTATATCTATCGCTTGGTAGTTTTCTAGTTCTGACCATGCGACAAATGAAATCAAAATGAGTAGCCAGGAGTAGTGGAATGAAGTACCTTTTTCATGTGACTCATCTACATCTGCTAATAACTCATTCAAAATATAATGTGACCAATTCATTTTAACTCCGTTCATATATATATCAACCGTGGTGATCATACCCACAGTACATTGGTTCAGTCTCATCTTCCGTAATAATTTGGTAGATAATATATTCATTGCGAACCAAACAGTATGGTTATTAATGGATCTAATTAAGAAAACTTTGGTATCCTTGGACAAGTCATACTTATCCTTCATCTTCTTTGTCAGCATAGTGTCCTTGTCTTTCTTGAAAAACGATGTTGGGTCTATGCCTGCAAGTGGTAGTCCTGTAATTACTACTATAAGCTCTACATCCATAGAATATTTTTTTGTCAATCCATAGGAAATCAACATGAAATGATATCAGTAAATGATTGACACACACATTCCCTTCTACACTTCAGTCGGATTGCGAAACATACAACAACGATAGTAAAACTACATGATCTGGTCCTCTTTCCCATTCCATTGGACCTAGGCACTTCTGGCCTTCCAGTGTATCCTATATAAAAACCATGTAGTTCTTCGTGTCCAAATCACACTATTTCCATGTGTCATGATAAATGAAGGTCAACTTTTGAAGGCTTAGTGGAATGTTGTGCAACACATGAACTCCTTCCGGAACAACGGGTGTTGTCAGTGTGTACCTTGCATTCTTAGGAACTCTAATTATTGGCGCGTTAGATCGTCTTGGTGGAAAATATTGTAGCATAGTCATAGATCCTAAATATTGGACTCCTCCTCTTCCAATGGTGGTGGTGTTTTTTATTTGTTCTTTCATCTCCCAGAAATTCCCCCCCTTGTTGTACTAGATGGACTGGGTGGGTCTAGTTGTAACCTGATTGAAGCGATAAATAGACCTTCTTAAAAATTTTCAGTAAGCACAACCTGTGGTGGAACATATCCAATAGTGTCTTCCATCATGGGTGTAGGTGATGCGGTCACTGTACCAGATTTTGTAGCTATGCTGGTGCTGGAAATCGAAATAACCATGCTCCGCGGAAAACTTAGTTCATCTCTCGTAGTTGCATATAGAAATTTCTCTCTTGAATGTAATAGAATGTAACTAAATACTTGGGCATGAATGGTAATAAATTATAGTCATTCATTGCGTCAATCCATCACATTATCGAGAAATAAATGGAAAGGTAGTTGTCCTTTCCATCAAATGGGTTAGCCGTTTGAATGATCATTAGGAAACTTATATTCATGCTGCCACTCGCCTATAACATCAGTGATAGTTATTTTAGAATAAAGATGGAAGTGACCAAAAAGCATGTTTCCAACATATCTCGGGCTTTTACATTAATTACAGTCTCCTTTAAATTAATTACTTCCAGCTGTCTTTTTTGTGACTCTATTTTAACTTCTGACAGCATCACTTTTCATGCGACCGGTATCCACCCTTCGAAATTTTCATTTTCTTGTGATACACATAATATCTCCACCCTTGTTTCTTCTTTTGTGACAAATAGAGAGTCTACGACAATTTTCCTCTCTCTCTAACATACTAGCAATCTACGACGGTCTTTGATTTTTCAATAATTGATTTCTTTCAGTTAAAACACAAATTTTCAGAGGGATTTTCTTTTTAGTTTTCTTTATTTTCTCTTTTTTTTTTCAGAGTTAGAGCTATTATGATAAGGCTTTAGCTGACTTCCATTTACCAGTCTGTTGATAAGTGTTCCATCCAACTTTTGCAACTCCACTGCTCCTTCGTTAGTGATATGCCTGACAATATATGGTCCTAACCAGTGTGTTTTTAGGTTTCCTGGATGCTTGAATAATTTTTTATCATAGATAAGAACAAGTCCTTCGACCTAAAATTACGTGTTCTTGATTTGGCGATCATGCCATAGTTTATGTCATTTTTTCTCAATGTTTTGATGATATCTTGGAAAAAAACGATCTTCTTCCAACTATATCGGCTGCAATGGTATATTCTTGACAACACCAACAAATGTTATCTCTGTGATAACATCAATCCTTAGGATAGGTACAATGTATTCCAATGACATTACAACTTCTTGGCCATATACCTGATGAAATGAATTTATGCCTCTCAAATTCTTACAGGTTGTGTGATATTCCCATAATACTGCGCAAATTTTATGATCCCATTCATCTCTTTGGAAATTGCAAATATTTTTCATGACATTTGCTTGAGGGTGATATGACATTGTTTTTCTATGCTGGATCTAGAATTATTCTATCAGTTCCTCAATCAAATGGTTGATAAAGTGTGTTCCTTGGTCTCTTATCAAAATATTCAGGAATTCAAATCTAGTCACAACATTTTCAAATAAAAATTTAGCAGCATTCACAGCAATACAACCTTTTACTAGTGCTACTTCGATCGATTTGGTCAAGTATTCGGTCATATTAATTATATACCTAGAACTTGTGTGATTCCCTCTTGGACTAATAGGGCCCATACAATCAACAACCCATTTATTGAATTCCTATAAATTTATTTGGGGTACTAATTGTATTTCATCTTGTCGTGACAACTTTCTAGTTCTTTGAAAGACATCACAACTCCAAAAGTGTTCTCGGGAATCCACATGCATGGTGGGCCACCACAATCCCACTTGAAATATCTTTCGCACTATAGCTTTTCTAGAAAAGTGTCCTCCAACGACACTCACATGCGCTTCATTTAGTATCATGGGTTGCTCGTGTTCTAAGATGCAACAACAAAGAATCTCATCAGGGCCCATTTTATATAACTTTCCAACAATAAACTTGAAGTATGCAACTTGAATAACTAACTGTTTCTTTTGTGTAAAAGTAAATTCAGTTGGTGCTTAACTCGTATGCAAAAATTGTATGATGTATCTATACTAATAATCAAACATTGTTATCGCTAATAGTTGTGCATGAGCGATACTATCGTCGAGTTTTCCAGGTTCATCACAACTTTGGATCCTCGACAAATGGTATGGTCTTGAATTCAGTCTACTAGGTTTAACAATGAATTGAAAGTCAAATTATGAAAAAAGGAGAATCCATCAAAAAATATCCCCCCCAACACTGGCTTATTAACTAAGTATTTGAATGTTGAATGGCCTATGTACATTTTGAAATGTCCACCCAACAAAGAGTTTCTAAATTTTTGTAGAGCGTATACCATATCTAGTCCTTCTCTTTCCATTGTGGAAAAGTTCTTCTTTGTTGTTGACAACTTTCGACTATCGAAGGCAATAGGATGATCAATCGACCCTTCACCAGGGTTCACTAGTACCACAATGATTGTGACAAGTGACACATCAACATGTACATGAAACTCCTTTTCCCAATCTGTAAATACAAGTATGGGCACTATAATTATCTTTTTCTTTAAATATTCTAGACTCTCTTAGAAAATTTATTTCCACTGGAACTTAACATCATTATTCAATAACGTCTCCATCAGAGAAGTCACCTCCACATATCCTTTAATAAATTTTCTGTAGTATCCTAAATGTCCCAATGTTTCTCTTAATTCCTTGACTAGGATAAGTGGTACTAGGTCAAGGATAATTGCAAATTTTTCATGGTTAAATAATATTCTATCGCAACAAAATACATGGCCCAATAGAATTGAAAACAGGGCACAAAAGATACATTTCTTAAAGTTTTGTGAAATTTGATACTAGAGAGAACACCAACCATTTGTTTGAATTTCTCCCTTCAACCCAGGTTCAGACCTTCTTTTTACAATAACAAATCCCAATATATCAACCTGATTGATTAAGGCCTAGCGGACAACACCTACAATGTAGATGAAGTCTCACCCGAGATATATCTTATGGGTAACTTCCATAACTAGGTTTCTCGATTTGGTTGGGGATTTCTCCTTACCACACACCTTACCAAATCGCTTGATCGAAGATGATGGATGTCTTACTTATAATTATTTTGCACATTAAACATATTACTCTACTTATCCATCGACAAATATTACAACAATCAATATAATTTCTTAATAGTGGTTCCAATTAGCAACAGTGCGAGATATTGATATAAGAATTATTTATAAGAAAATACATCAACACTTATTCACAACATACGTTCATGCGACACAAACACATTCATCTAATACACATTTAAATAGTATTTAATGTGGAAACCCATCTAGGAAAAACCATAAAGGCTCTCTTCATCTAGCATGAGAAATATATGGCACCTTTCTTCTGCGCACTCAGCTTGCAAACTTTGTTCTAGGTCTTCCTCTCCTATTTATATAGACTTATCTCTCCTCTCATGCTCTCTAGTCTATGGTATTAGAATGTTTCATCCCCTTCACTCTATTGTTGATCCATACACATCCTGGATCGACTCACTTTTCTCTACAACTCTACAACTCTTCAACTCTTCGAGTCTACTAACAAACAAAGATCAAATAGGAAGTAAAAACCAACTGGTTGACCAAGGAGTAACCCGCACACAGCTTGGGTTCTTACTTTTATATACTCTTTACACATCGTAATCATCTAACTTCATTATGTTATCCAACAGACCAGAATTCATGCTCTCATATATTTTTGTTACAACTAGTAGGAACTATCGACCCAAATTACAAAGATGATTTATTCCCTAAAGAACGCGTGACTCTAGCAAAATTCTTACCCATGATTTATCGAGCTGTATTTTTCAGCGTCTTCACTCCTTCTATCATGGTTTCTTTTGTCGCAATTGATCTTGTCTCATCTTTCCTTATGTTGTGGACTTCTTCCTTCACAACTTTCCTTTTACCTGTACTTCTTATACATTATCTCTTCCTTCGCTGCAACATCCTCTGTACTGCGACTGGAATCTTCTCATTCCCAGCATAATTCGAACTGAATTCCACTTATCTTCTCCTAGGGCCAACAATTACCTCTTTTATATTTCTCTAAGTTATTTTCATCAATACTTGATTCATTATCACCTGCCTTGTCACCATCGTTAATTGTGTTCTATTTGTAATTTTTAACTTTTCTAGCTCCCCTTTGGTCCTTCCATTTGGGCACACAATTATTTTCTCTACATGGTTATAAATATCCCCAAGATCCTTTTCAACTCTCTTTGTCTCCCTTAGGGTTTAATTTTCCATATCCATCTAATCTTACATAACCTCATAGTGGTCCCATTTTTTCATGAACAACTATGTTATTTTATACCATAGAGCTTTATTTGTCCTTATAAGCAAGGATTCCCCTTCAATATCTAACTGAATTTTAGTGATTTGAATTTTAAGATCATTTACATCATTTTCTAAGTCCTTAATATCATCTTCCTGCTTACTAACCTCACCATTTAACTCCCAAATTCTACTATCTTTCTGACTCACCTCAACTTCTAATTCTTTAACCATGTTATCTCTAATATCTAGTTGCTGAATTGGAATGTATTTTTCCCTAACATCTATTACCTCCTGACCTGTATCTTGCTTTACAGGATCTTTTAAAATCTATTATGCCTTTACTGCAGGTTTATTTTCATCTTATACTTTAGGAGAGGATGCATGGGTTACTTAATCAGTAGAAAATGTTGTACTTTGTAATTTTAATGAGGAAATTTTCCATTGGATCTCATTTTATCAGATTTTCCCTCTCATATTCTAGACCCTTGTATTGCAACATGATTGCATATATATGCTATTTTTCTAATTGAACTTTCCTTAGTTCAGCAGACTTATTTGATTGGGTTACAAGTATATTTAACTGCTTCTTGAGATGAGCTATCTCATTATCCTTTTGTTGTAGCAATGAACTAAAATGAGATCCATCTATTGGATCAACCCCTTATCCCATGAAGTTTTCTTCGAGGTCTTTCATGGTGTCTTGGTTTGCTTTAACAATCCCCTTCTCTACTTTCCATAGTTGTTCAAATTTTTCTAGGTATGATCTCAACGCTTTTTCTATATTTTTTTTTATCTTACCACTTCTGCACAAATCATATCAATGGCCTACCTATAAAAATACATATTGTTTTATTTCCTAAAATGCTTGAATTCCACTACATGTATTCTTCCCTCCACTCACTGAAATCATAAGGTTTTAGCACTTTAGGTTCTAGGACAGATAATCTCAAAGTATCATTTTGATGGTCTACCACTATGACTAGTCTCCTCTCTACTATTGTTACTTGTTGTTTGTCACCATTGACTATTTTCACATTTATTTATCTTATCCCTCTATAACTAGCCTGCAAATATATTTTTACTTGCACAAGGCCTACTAAGGGAGATGCTTGCTGTGACAACTCAAAATTTCCATAAAATAAAATAAATTTTTTTACAAAGGGTTTCGATCAATATACGAGCTTATCTGGCTTCACATAGCTTCTAAGAATTAAAGTAAACCCTACATTCCATTATCAAACTAGGAATTAGCCTATAACGAAAAAACTATAACATTAATACTTAAGAAATTGAAATGTGATCACTTCATAAATGATTCATATCACACTATACTAGGATACAATTTTTAAGTCTTAAGATAAATACTTTCTTTCAATTGTTGATGTGTCATGCCTTCCTTTTCGTATGTTACATATTCAGTGCTTGTTTTGGTTTTTCCATAAGGATGGATTTTGTCATGCTTTAACGTTTTAAACCCTCCGCTTGCAAGCCCTTTGTGAAAGCTGGGGTTACAATGTTATAGGTATTACTTAACTTTTATAAGCTAATGCATTGTTAAAATTTGTATTTATGCAGGTGTTTCACATGAAAGGTTAGCCCCATCTCTTGCAAACCTAAACAACTAACGAACCTAAGGCGGAAGTGTAAATGACTATGGAAAAACAATGAGTTCTCTTTACAATTATAGAGAGTGGGTACAAAATATTTAAACCATGTGGAGGTAGATAAAATGTGCCATGTTAAGGCTATGTTGTCATACAACTGTATGGAGTAGAAACCTTATTGAAAAGAAAAAGAGTTTTAATTTTCTGTGTTTAACATCTAGGTTGTTTAATGGTGAGGAGAACAAAGGGATCTTGGCCCTTCCTTCATTGGTAGGAATTTGAACACGTGACCCTTCAAACAGTGTTTTGAATGATTCCATCACTACTAAATTTTTGTTGTTCTTGGCCAAGGCAGTGGTTACCAAATGTTATAGATTCACAATATCGCCCTGCCATAAGTTCCTTCGTATAGCTGTCGAGCTGAGGTAAGTAGTTTCTTTGTTTTTGTGTGTTTCCTGTTTTAATTCCATTCATTTTATAATGTTGAAATGCCAAATTTTTAACCTCTGTTCAGTGTTATTTGACTAGAAGGAGGTTCGTTGGTTGCTGCTTGGCTTGGAAGAGCTCGGGTCGAGGGTGGCACCTAAGGGGTCCTAGTAAGACCTAAAAGACTTGAACCCTACGGTCCTTGATGGTGTCAAAATAATGCTTGAATATCGTTTCTCTTTTTGGTCTGGCTTCATTTGGATGTTACAAGGGCTTATACGAGCCCTTCAGTTTTATGTAAACACTCTCGTTATTTTTCCTTTGGGATGTTAGTGGCAACAATTAAAATTTGTTTTAGATGATTTCGACTATGCTATGGTTTATATTTTAAAATCCCCCTTTTTTGTTACATACCATGGAGTCTTCTTATAGTTGTTTTTGTAAAAAGAATTGAAACTATTACTGTAACATATGGGCAAACAGTCACATGATTTCTCTTCTATTTTGTTTAATCTTTCGAAAAGAGTCCCAGAACTGCTCTGCATAATTGGTATTATTGTTTAATGACGCTACTCTATTTATTTTGTTTATTAATATTATGTGAAAGAATTTGTGTGGTTTGGTTACGACTACTCCATTTCATGGATTTATTAAAAAGAATGACATTCTGGTTTTCAACTTGGTTACGGCCCAAGCTGGTTTTTAAAAGGTTATGGCTTATCTTCGTCGATTTTATGTTGGTGCCATCATTGCTAAAATGCTACCCATATTTTTCTTTCTATACTAGGTGATTTCATTGTAGATTTGAGTTATTAAATTACCTGGAAAATTAGCCTTACAAGCCTCGAAACCTCGACCCGTGTTAATAATCTTAGATAGGGAATTTTGTTTGATAATGTGGTTAGATCGAATCTATTATTTTGTTAAATGTAAGTTTTTAACCCTACATTGTTTTTCTTTTGTAACCAATAAGCCTTTCGGTTGATATTGAATTATTATTAAAACAATAAGCCTTNATTATTTCTATGGGTCTTGAACCCTTAGATGGAAGCCTTAGTGTTTTCAAAAGTAAAACTATCTTTTCTTTAGCATGTTATCAATTTTGATTTAGGACTTCACTGTAATTAAGTATAGCAAGTCCTAAATGTAAAGGAATTCATTGTTCAGTTGAAAATGATGATATATTAGTTAAGTCCCTTTTTTATTTATGTATGAATTTATTAGAAAAGATACAGGAATGCTAATCATTATTAATTTATGTATAAAACTTGGTGTTAGGTGAAACAATTTACATAAAAAATGCTATTGATTTCTAGATAATAACAGAAGACAGTCTAGGAATTTTACTATGAAAAACCGTTTAAGCAGTAAAATCCATTCTCCCATACTTAACTGGTAATTTACAGGAAATAAAACTTTCCAACTTTATTTCAAAATAAATAAATCATGAAACTTTCATCATTCATAAAATCCTTTAGAAATAAATGTGAATTAAAGATAATAAATCAGAGCAATATAGAACCTGTTAACTTTCGAAGTGGCCAAACATCCAAAGAATATCGTTCCCCCCAACCGTCTCCTGAAAGTAGCCAAGATTATTTGCTTTAGCAGCCCTGATCTTCTTCATTGAACCACCAAGACGAAGATACTATGTAGAAGCTTGTTATGTCCTCTTTCCAACTCAGTAGTCACATTTGTAGTCAACACTCTATAAATTCCCTTTATATTTCCCCTCATCGAATTTCCTCTTATGTGCCTAACTTTTCAGTCTCCATCAAACCACAAGGTTCTACTCTCTAGAATGTGGGGAGCCTCCTGCTCATTCGACGGGTATATATGTGCTTTCTTAGGTCTTTGAATCAATTTTGAAATTTAATGATTGACCTGCAGAGTTCCTCATTTCTTAGGAACATGACCAAAATTTTAGGGAAGTTGCCTCATGCATCAGCTATAAAGTGAATGTTGTTGCTTCCATTTGTCATTTTTTCCTTCTACACGAGATCATTCCTCCTAGTGTATTAGTCAACACTCTTCAACAATCCTCTTTGGATAGGTGTCTCTTATTTTAATTATTAAATAATAAAGTATTCAATTACAGTCATCTTCGACCATCATAGGTCAACAACATAAAATTTTACAATAACTTTTAAGTAATGTCTTTTCACAACATAAAATGTGCTTAGTTCTAGGTGGGTTACAAACACCCCCTCTTAAGTTCAACATTGTCCTCGATGTTGCTTAAATATCATCTGAGTCTTCCTAGAACAAAATTAGATATGCTTCCTCCATATGACTATCCAATTCCCAGGTTGCTTCATCTGGACTAAGGTAATTCCATTGCACCTTTACTTGTCCAATGGTGCGATTCCGGAGAAAAATGTATCTCTTGTCGAGGATACAATCTGTTTCCACCTGAAAATATCCTTCCGGTTCTATCTAGATAACATTACAATTGATTGCATGATTATCATCATGTAAATACTTTTTCAATATATAAATATGAAATACACTATGTGTTTTGAGATTTGGTGGCAAAGCTAACTAGTAAGCGACTGGTCTAACTCTTGACAATATTTCAAATGGTCCATAATACCTTTGTGCTAATTTATTACAACTCCCCAACTCAAAGGAGCTTTGTCTGGGTTTTACGTTGACAAAAAAATTCTTACCTACTTGGAATTATTTCTGAGTTCTTTTAAGGTATACATGACTCTTTTGTCTATCCTGTGCAATTTTCAGATTGCTTTGTACCTGTTTCAATGTTAGTTCTATTTCTTTTAACAAGTCAAGTCCTAACATTAATTTGTCAACCAGATTACTCCATGAAATGGGAGTATTACACTTCCTACCATACAATATTTCAAAAGGACTAAGTTTAGTTGAAGCTTGATAATGATTGTTATAAGCAAACTCGGCTAAGTGCAGATATTCTTCCCATTTATTTGGATGATCTCTAACATACATCCTTAACATTTCTTCTAAAACTTGATTTAATATTTCTGGTTATCCATCCATTTGTGGATGATAAGAGGTACTAATAGTTAATGTAGTGTCCAATCCTCTAAACAATGACTTCCATAAATTACCAGTAAAATTAGGATCCCTATCAGAAATTATCATCTTACGAATTCCATGCAAACAAAAAAATTCCATGTCATCATGTGTTAGCCAATGAAATTTCTTTAAATTTGAAATACCTTATAGGTCTCCCCGTGTTTTTACCCAAATTTTGACCAGGAGATCTAGTTGGATATCATCATCATGTTTTTTCAGGTATTTATTATTTTTGGGGTAGAGGGGTTTGTCAAAAGTATGCCGAGTGGGTACTCGTTGGATGCAGAATTTAATTCCACATCCAATGAGCTTTCTCGATTGAAATTTGAGTAAAAACACGGGGATATATGTTGAAAATACAAACAAAAAAGTAGGTTTTTTCTTTTCTTCCTCCAAAATTAATAAATATTATTTTATTATTTTAACTATTATTTCATTAATTTTTTTTAGGAGGCCCATTTTGAGTTTAAATTTACTCTAATGCATTTACTAAATTTAGCGTACAATTTATGTTCTCTTAAAATTTGCAATATTATCTGTAAATGTTCACCATGTTCTTCTTTTGTTTTTGAATAAATTAGTGTCTCATCAATAAAAACAACTACGAATTTATCCAACTACTTACTTAATACACTGTTCATTAAACACATAAAAGTTGTTGGAGCATTTGTTAGCCCAAATGGAAGAACTACAAACTCATAATGCCCGTAAAGGGTATTGAATGCAGTTTTAAAGATATCTTCATATTTAATTCCGACTTGATGATATCCAGATCTCAAGTCTATTTTTGAGAATATCGTTGCTCCATGTATTTGATTGAATAGATCATCTATGCAAGACAATGGATATATGTTTTTAATTATCATCTTGTTTAACTGGCAATAATATATACATAAGCATAAGGTTCCGGGAATACATCTGAAAAATATTTTAAAATGGTATCATCAAATTTTAATTTATCTTCTTTATTCATGTGTTCATCATTCATTACATATACACCAAAAAATTTGTAATCTTTACGTATAGAATTTTTCATTTGTAGAGTTGAGATCTGTCTAAAAGAAACTTTTCGAGGTATTCCTTTTACTGTAACTATTTCTCCTTTTCCATCTAAGCATGTAAATGTTTTCTCAAAGTAATTTAAAACTACTCTATGTTTTCCCATCCAGTCCATGCCTATTAAAACATCATATGACCCTAGAGGTAAACCATTTAATTTCACTTGAGTTTGGAATTGACTCATAAACATTTCACAATTTTCAACATAGCTAACTACCTTTCTCTTGGTTCATGTAGCTAAATGAACTAGGCACGTTTTTTCAAACTTATTCAAATGTAGATTACAACTTTTTTCTATACTAGGTGACACATAGCTTAAACTAGCACGTGGGTCTATCAAAATAGAAATGGGTTTGTTCTTTATCATACCTTCTATTTCCACCATAGAAGTTTGGTGATCAGCCCATCGATTCACCAAAACTGCATTAATCCTAGTCATCTCCTCCACTATGTCACCAACATTTGCTTCTTCCTGTATTGTATGCACATTACTGAAATTCCTTTTCTTGTTTGGACAGTCCTTCGCATAATGAGGTCCCTGAAATTCCCAACATTTACAAGTTTTTTTTTAAATTATTTTTAACATGATTGTTAGGTATGTCTTTGTTTTTTGATACTATAAAATTCTGTTGTGTATTACTTTTAAAGTCTGTCCCTTGATAGTTATTCTTAGGATAGTTTTGGGGATTATTTTCGAAATTTCTGTTGGACCTAAAAAAATTTCTTCTTTATTCAAAATTATTTGTTCTTTTAACCTTCTAGTTAGGTACACTTTCTCTTTTATTTCTACTTTGTTCATAATAGAAATTAGCCTTCCTCATTGCTTCCTCAAGGGTTTTTGGATTGTCATATTCAATTATGTCCTTGAAGCTAAAAGGTAAACAACTTACAAACCTCTGTATCTTAGGCTTTTCATCGATGATATAAGATACGTATCATAGTAAACTTAAAAATTTACTACTTAGTTCCTTCATAGACATTGAACCTAGCTTAAGATTGTAAAATTCCTTAGCCCTTTATTCGTAATATTGTTTAGACAAAAAATTTCTTTTAAAGTATTTCTTTGTTGTCCTCCAAGTTACATACTTTTCTCTAATGTTTTTCACTCTTTTTATATCCTACCACCATATATCATCTTTTCCAGTTAAGTTATAAATAAAAATTGTAGCTTTCATCATTTCTGAGTAATTATAGATTTGAAAATACTTTTTCATCCTTGGCAGCCATACCTCGGCTTCTTCTCCTTTTTTTACCTCACCATTAAACATTGGGGGTTTTATCTTCTTAAACTCTCCTGAAATTTTTCCGTAACATTTATATTTTCTCTTTTTAGGGTTGTTGTCGCAATCACTACTTTCATTGGAATATTTATGTTTCTCTGTGTGTGACCTAACATTAATTCCTGAGGAGTATAAATTTCATTATCATAGAATTTTAACTTTTTTCCTGTATGCTTGTAGGATAAAGTTCGAGATTCATATTCACGTTTTTTAACCCTTTCCTTCATTATGTAATTTATCCAACAATATTTGATTTAATTCTTCCTCTTCTCTTAGGATTATTTCACTTCCTTAACATTCTACAGTTCAATCTTCAAGTCTTTTACAGTTTGAAGTAATTTAGACGGTTGATTATATAGTTCCACGTATATATTATTTGGATTATTATGATGTGATCCATCTTTAGCAGATGCGTTTACTCCTTCCATTTCTTGCAAAATAAAGATTTATATTTCTGAACATAAACAATTTTTAAACATAAGTTAGTATTTTGTTTTCCTGTTTTTATATTGAGCATGCGCGTTGAGCCAAATTTCATGCCTAGTGTTTGAAATCATGCTTTGATACCACATGTATCAACTCCAAAATTCCTTAATATAAAAAAAATGTTATGGAGGGTTTAAATCAATATAAGACCTAATAGGTTTCACATAGCTTCTAAGAATTAAAGTAAACCCTACATTCCATTATGAACCTAAGACTTAGCCTATAATGAAAAAATGTAACATTGATACTTAAAAAATCGAAATGTGGTCACTTCATAAATAATTCATATGACACTATACTAGGATATAATTTTTAAGTCTTAAGATAATTACTTGCTTTCAATTTTTGATGTGACATGTCTTCTTTGTCATATGTTATAGATTGAGTGCTTCTTTTTGTTTTTCCATAAGGATGGATTTAGTCATGATTTAACATTTTAAACCCTCTGCTTGCAATCCCTATTGCGAAAGGTGGGGTTACAAGGTTATAGGTCTTACTTAACTTTTATAAGCTAATGCAATGTTAAAATTTGTATTTATGCAGGTGTTTCACATGAATGGTTAGCCCCATCCCTTGAAAACCTAAAAAACTAACGAGCCTAATGTGAAAGTTTAAATGACTATGGAAAAACAATGAGTTCTATTTACAACTATAGAGAGTGGGTAGAAAATATTTAAACCATGTGGAGGTAGGTAAAAAATTCCATGTTAAGGATGTGGTTCCATCCAAATCTATAGAGTAGAAATGCTATAGAAAATCAAAAGGATTTTAGTTTTCTGTGTTTAACATCTGTGTTGCTTAAAGATGAGGAGAGCTGAGGGCTCTCGACCCTTCTTGCATTGGTAGGAATTTGACAACGATACAGAGGGTAAAAGTTCTCAATAAGTTCCCAAGCATCGGAACTATAACACCTCATTTTTGACGCCATTGCATTTAATAAAATGATGTAAATAATCATGGTGTGGAGTTAGGGAAAATCCCCACCATTGATTTAGTGTTATGCTTCGACAATTAAGGTTGGGCCGATGATATTTTATGCCAGCTGAACATTAAAAGTTGGGTAGTATGTTAAACTTGCAATATGAATTAAAAACCTACAGAAAACTATGTCAACACAACTAAACGAGATAGGGTCATGATTTTCCTAAGGATAAAGGAGTGGGGGATTGGAAGAGTGGGGCATAAATTCGAAATGGGTAGAGCCCCATTTTTGGAAAACCATTTTTTTAAAATTTTCTTGAGCAAGAAAACACAAAAACGTCTGCCTTTCCCTCATGCATGGGCATTTCACCTTCCCCTCATGATTTTGACTAGGGGTAACATTTTTTGGGATCCCAATATTCATTCACACAGGAAGCAAAACTACTCTATGTCTGAACCTTGGGGGATTCTCTCCAGTTCAGGATTTTGTTTTCCCTTCATGATTTTTTCCTATTCGAAAATCTATTTTCTTTCACAATTTTGGTTTTCCTGTTCGGCATTGTTCTCTTTCATGTTTTTCTCCAGTCTACCAATCATTTTCTTGAACAGGAATGCCCTGAATCTGATTTGGTGTTTTTGATTGAATTGACTAGCAACGTTTTCATTTTGGTATTTTGCAGCAATCGGTCTTGCACCAACAATGCTTATAGATTCATAAATTACTATATGCATGTGTAATCCTTGGCCTTTGTTGCATTTTTTTGATCCCAGACTGAGATCGCTGTGTGTGCATCCTCATGTGGCATATGAATTGATAAACCCATCTGTTGGCTTGGCTGTGTCTCATGTGTTTTTGGCTAAGTGTAACCCACTGTCTGTGTGAGTCTCATAAAACAAAATATGTTGGATTGACTGAGTCTTAATGTATCCTTGGCTATGCGGAAAATATTCTAGTGCTCCTTATTCCTTGGGGAAATCATTCCCAGCTTAGGGGTGGCAATGTTGCTAAGAGATTAAAGAGAACATTGGCCTATGGTTGGGTGGAACGTTGCAGCAACAATATAGTTGGTTGTGGGACAAGCTTCATTCAAATATAAGTAATCCCTTATATTTTATTTCCACAACTATATATTGTTATGAATTTATATGAACATGTTAAATGATGAAATAGAATGTGTTGGATCAATGTAATTTCTTCCGTTGTATATTACATTATGCATCTATTTATACTTATGAATGTTTTATTTCAAGGCAATTTTTTTATGTATTATGTTCATGGGGCTTAGACTTCCTAGGTTGATAGATGTTTTTGCGTCCTCTCCGCCGAGTAGGGATTGGGTACATGACAAGAACGGTTCCCATTGGATTGGGAAAGTTCCTTGGAATGTCAGAACTTCAGGAACGAGTTCCCTAAGAGCCGAGAGAGGTTCCCATGCTACATAGGGTCTAATCCTTATCTCCCGAGGGATTTGACTTGAATTTTTTAACATTAGGAAAATTTTGGGGTTAGTGGGCCTCCAAAAGATCTAATTTTTTTTTGTTGACAATATAAGTTAAAGAAGGGATAGCTATTTGTGTTAAAAACTATCCAGAGTTATATATTAGTGCCTTATGTTGTAATATGGAGTAACCTTTCACGAGACATTTCGTACATTGTGCAACTTTTCAGCTTGCAACAATATTCACAAACATAGAAATGTGAAATTGGAAATGGAAATGTTTGAATAACTAGAAAGGAAAGAAAATCAAAATCAAAATCCTTCTACTCTACCGTGTTCATATATGTAGGATACTTTTCTTCGATGATTTTACTACCAAAATAAGTGCTTGAGAATTCTTCGATCGATAGTGGCCTCCATACAATTTATCTCTACAAGATTGTAGGTTTTTTTTCCCTATACAACTGATATTTTATAGGGTCCTCTCCAAATATTATCAAATTTTCCATGCTTTTCTCTGTATTCCCTTCTGGCATCTCATATCAAAACTATATCCCCTGGATGAAAGTATCTTTTTATGGCCTTTTCATCAAAATTATCTTTCATCTTCCTCTAATGTTCTTGTAATTTTAAACTGATGTGCTTCCCATATTTATATAACTCTATCAATTTGTACATTCTCCTGACCATGTCAATTTTATCCTCTGTTTCATTTTGGATGAACTTCAGCACATGCAATCCTATTTGAATTGGAGTAACTAATTATTTCCCATATACCATATGGAAAGGGGAAGTTCCAATGGATCTCTTTAAACTTATCCTATCATCCCATAAATAATTATCTTAAATTCACATCCCATGCCTTTTTATTATTTGACAACATCTTCCTAATTATTCTGAGTAGGATTTTGTTGGATGATTTTGTCAATCCATTTCCTTGTGGATAGTATGGGATGGATTGTTCCAACTCAACATTATATTTTTGGTACAATTCTATCATCTTAACTAACTTTAATGCTTGAGCATTATTAACAATGATCTTCCTTGGACATTCAAATCTTGGCAATATATTCTCCTCCAAGAATTTAATAATCATTGTGTCATTTACTAACCTAGTTGGAATTCCCTCAACCCATTTTGTGAAGTAGTTGCTTGTTTTCAACATCCATATATGTTGGCCACTTGAATGTGGATTTATTTCCCCAATAAAATCTAATCCCAACTATTGGAAAGGGGAGGATGATTTTATTGGCTTCAAAGATAGCAACTTCAATTTTTTTCTTCCTGCAAAAATTGACATTAAATACAAGCACATACGGTCTGCATATGCAAAATATTTGGCCAGCAATACCCTGCTCTAAAGAATTTGTATGTTGTAGCTCTCCAAGCATGGTTTCCTCCACATATCCCTTTGTGGAACTATATAATCATCCCTTTTATTTCTTATCCTATCACACAATTTAGTAATATGCCTTAAGGGTCCTACCAGTAGAGATATTCATCTAATATGCAATATTTGATAGATTGCAACTTTAAATATTTGGCTTGTGACTTACTCATATTCTCTATACATTCGAGTTTTATCAAATAAAAACAATGTCCCTATACCATGGAGACTCTACAAATTTAAGATTTATCTTCATTGTATTGCTTTGGGTATCTTTTTATTTATATAATTTTATTTCTCTACAAGCTTGGATACTAGATTCAAATCTATGGCTTCATTGAATGATTCAGGTAACAATTTATCCAATCATTGACCTTTTACTAACTTGGTAGGCTTTATCCTTGGATCATATTCCTATATTTTGGAAATCCATTTTCTTATCCTCCCTTCATTGTATGTTTGAATGAGGATATATTTTACAATATTACGTGGTACATGAGCAATTATATGTGGGTGCACACATAGCATATTAAAAAATTGAATTCTTTCAACATGGCATAGACCTACTTTTCCATTTGATTGTACTTCAATTCTACGTCCCTTGGGTATTTACTGAAAAAGGATATGGTTTGTGCATGTCCCTCCTCTTTTATTTATGTAATAGAATAACGACAATACTTTTTGTGGAAGAAAAAGAGAATATCAAGAAGGCTTGGTGTAATTAGGGCTTATTAGAACATGGTCTTCTCCTATGGATCTTTTCAATTGTTCAAAATCCTCTTTGGACTCTTTGGTCCACTTAACATCAAAACGTTTTTTGAGCTTGTTGGTAATGGTCTTAACCAACTATGCCATATTAGGAATAAACCTTATGAGGAAGTTTATTTTCCCCATAAATTAATATACTTTCTTTTTATTCATGTGTACTTATATTGTTTGTATTGCTCCCACCCTTTCTAGGTCTATTCTTATCCCATCTTTGGAAACAATGTGTCCTAGGGGCTTCCCTTCTTACAAAGAGAAATGTGATTTAGGGATTCAAGGATAGCCCATATTTCCTACATTTGTTAAATGTTTTCTTCCACTAGGACAGATGTTGCTCATAAGTTTTTGAAAAACCAGTCACGTCATCCAAATAAATCACCATAAACTTCTCTCTCTCTCTCTCTCACACACACACACACACACACAAAGGCTATATCCATGGATTGCTGAAATGTTTATCTTTCACTCGTAAGTACATAACACATGTTGTCATACATAAATGTAACCCATGGAGTTGTAAAAATTTTCTTTTCTTTGTCCTCTTTGCTCATTTCAATTTGATTGTAATTTGAGAAGCTATACAAAATGGATATCTTGTTATCTCCCACCACTCTCTAAATTTTTTTATCCATCTTGGGAAAGGGGTAGTTATATTTTAGGGAGAATTTGTTAAGGTTTCTAAAATCAGCAGATAACCTTATTTCCCGACTCTTATTTTGGATTGGTACAAAATTTTCTACTCACTCTAAGTATCTGAAACGAACTTATTTTTTGCATCTAACATATTTCTTACTTCCTGTTTTGTTATGGGAAACAGTATGTGATTGGTTTTCCTCAATGTTTTCCTAAATAAATTCACTCTAGGATTCAGAGGTATATTATTTTGAATAATGGATGTATCATAAATTCTAAGATATTCATACTTCCATGCAAATATGTCTATGTAATATTTAAAAAGATTCATATATCTATGATTTACTTCTACTGACATCAACTAGGACAACTAGATTTTTTCTTTTTGCTCATATGTTGTGCCAATGTTTATATCCTCTACATCCTACTTGTTCGGATAAACTATAAGATTGACGTGGATATTCTTTTATCAAAAATCCTTTCCAATGGTACTAAACCTTTAGGGATAAAATTATTCTTTAGTTCTAATATCTTATGATTTTCCACTTTTTTGTTGAATTTTGGATCTATGTTTACCTCCTCTTGAAATTCTGCATCTCCCTCTCCATCGTGATCTTGATTTATGAAAATAGATGAGAATTAATCTATCATTTCCAAGAACTTTTTTATCTTCCATTCATATTCAAATACTTTCCAATGCTTTTGATTATCAGGGACTAAAATCTCGTATATCATTTTCTACTTCACGATTAATATTAGGTCTAATGGGAGGTCCTAAATTACTTGCATCAACAACCAATAAACCTCCTTTCTTATTTATCTCTCTTGGGACATCAAGAACGTTGAAAGAATGGAATAAATTTTCCATTAAATCCCATACATGATTTCTATATGTTCTCACTTTTAGATGTTTAGTTTGATAAACATTTCTTATTTGTTTCAATATTAATTATGAATCTCCATACATAGAAATATGTATGACTCCCATCCTCTTGGAATATTTTAATCCCAATATGAGGGATTCACACTCAGAAACATTTATTTTAGTTTCAAAATTCAGTTTGTAAGACAAATAATTTCTTCCTAATTTGGATAGAGGAGAACTACTCCTGCTCCAACTTCTCCTTTGGATTGAATACCCTTAAAAATACATTTTCCAAATCCGATTTGGGAATGAGGAAGCAGTTTGAGAAACTAGTTCTGTAGAGGGGCCTTCTTCGTGGCCCTCATACAAAGATAATATGAAACATCCCATATCATATTCCAAGGTGTCTACAAGATAATTTATGGGACTTCTTTGGTCATCAGTCACATAGGAAAATGTTTCCTCTTTGTAAAATGTTCTTGTTTCTCCTTTAAATAAAGGTATTTTGAAATACTTCTTGTCCATTTTCATAGTTCCTCCCATTTTCTTATCCAAAGTTCTTAACAACAACATCCCATATCTGGAAGTTACATCTTCTACTACAACATTCATCATAATAATTTTTGCAAGCAACTAAGCTAAGGCAACCACTAAATCTTTGATCATAACGAAATATTTATTTTCTTAAAGTAAAAAATGTACAAATCATGCTATGGTTTGGTGATCTCTAATCCTAACTTCTCCATAATGAATTTTGGCATTACATCGTGGGAGGATCCTAGGTATAACATACAATTATGCAACAAATTTTTGTGTATACTTAGAGTTATGTATAATGGGCTTGTATGTTCATATTTTTCTTCTTCAAGCATAGAACCTACTAAAATGGTAGGATTTTCATCTGCTAGATTCAAGGTAGCATGATTAAATTTTGTCCTAGTTAGGTTTAGTACTCACTTGCTCAATCTATTTCTAATAAACAAATTTTTTTTCTAGCTTTGATAGAGGTATTGAAATTTTTATTTTTTCTAACTCATCTTCAAGGTCAAAATGAATGGAATTTTTTTCTATTCTCTTTTTTGAGGCTATACCTTTTTAGGTTGTGGAACATGAACTGTCTTTTGTGCAATAGGGGATATAGGTTGAGTCACCCTATATAGAGGGACAATATATTTTGTATAAGTGACTAATCTCTCAACAATTTATCAGTTTTTAGATCTTCATGAGCCTTTTCAAGCTGTGGAACCTGTCCTTAATTTGCAACATTATTTATTTCCCTCAAATTATATCTCCATTGTGTTCCTTAATCATCATGGTATAATTATTCTTGCATAGATATTTCATACTCCTCTTATGTCAAATGGATTGTATCATTCCCATATTGCATCCATAATATATGTTTAGGTTATTTTAGGTACTCCTCATCTAGAGGTATGTTTTCAAATGGATTATTATTGTTTTCTCTAATAGGAGGTTGTAAAGGTGGATCTTCATTCCTTCTTTATTTATTTATAATATGAAGGTTGAAAGGTCTTGTGTATTGATTTGTATTTATTTGTCCTACAACTTGGGGATTATATTAGGATTGTTACCATCCACCTCTATTCCTGTAATTTTGTTTGATAGACCTATAAGTATTCTTGACATCTCTTCTATTTTTGTATCCCATGCATCTCTATCCATAATAGAAGTACCAACTTCTTATTTAGGATTATTAATACATAAATAATGTTTGTACCTTAAACTTCTCAAGGTTGTCATGTTGCCTTCCACATCTAGTGCATCATCTTGCATATTTAAGAAGGTTGTAGACCTCCTTTCTCTAAGGATCATGGTGAATTCTGAATAAAAATACCGTAAATATTTGAGCTTTGCAGCTACATGTGAAGGATTTATGTCTTGAGTAATCTTATTATATATTTTGTTAAATATTTTATTGAATTCCCCAACAGTTTTCCCATTATTATTTCTTAAGGAAACCAATTGTTTAAGATAATATACATGATCCCTTTTTTCACCCCATTGCCTCATAAAACAACTTCAAGGGTATATCATGAGTTTAGGGTGGATTTTGGGATCACTATTGTTACTTGTCGTTTGTCACCATTGACTATTTTGACATTTCCTTATCTTATCCCTCTATAAATAGCCTACAAATATATTTTCACTTATACAAGGCCTGCTGAGGGAGATTCTTGCTATAACAACTAGAAAATTCCATAAAATAAAATAAATTTTTTTACGGAGGGTTTTGATCAATATAAGACCTAATCTGGTTTCACGTATCTTCTAAGAATTAAAGTAAACCCTACATTCGATTATCAACCTAAGACTTATCCTATAACAAAAAAAATGTAACATTGATACTTAACAAATCGAAATGTCATCACTTCATAAACGATTCATATGACACTATACTAGGATACAGTTGTTAAGTCTTAAGATAATTACTGGATTTCAATTATTGATATGGCATGCCTTCCTTTTCGGATGTTACATATTGATTTCTTGTTTTGGTTTGTCCATAAGGATGGATTTCATCATGATTTAACATTTTAAACCCTCTTCTTGCAAGCCCTATTGTGAAAGATGGGGTTACAAGGTTATAGGTCTTACTTAATTTTTATAAGCTAATGCATTGTTAAAATTTGTATTTATGCAGGTGTTTCACATGAAAGGTTATCCCCATCCCTTGCAAACCTAAGAAAACCTAAGGTGAAAGTGTACATGACTATGGAAAAATATCGAGTTCACTTTACAATTATAGAGAGTGGGTACAAAATATTTCAAGCACGTGGAGGTAGGTAAAACGTGCCATGTTAAGGTTGTGGTGCCATCTAGTTGTATGGAGTAGAAACCCTATGGAAAAGAAAAAGGGTTTTAATTTTCCATTTTTAACATCTGTGTCATTTAATTGTGAGGATATCCAAGGGATCTTGGACCTTCCTACATTGGTAGGCATTTGACCACGCGACCCTTCAAACAATTTTTTGAACAATTCCACCACTACTCTATTTTTATTTTTCTTGGCCAAGGAAGTCGTTACCAAACATTACAGAGTCACGATCTCGACCTGCCATAAGTTTCTTCGTAGAGTTGTCCAATTGAGGTAAGTCGTTTCTTCATTTTTGCTTGTTTCCAGTTTTAATGCCATTCATTTTATAATGTTGAAATGCCAAATGTTTAAGCTCTGTTCATTGTTGTTTGACTAGCAGGAGGTTCATTGGTTGCTGCTTGTCTTGGAAGAGCTCAAGTCGATGGTGGTGCCTAAGTGGTCCTAGAAAGACCTAAACGCCTTGAACCCTACAGTCCTTGACGGTGTGAAAAGAATGCTGGAACAACATTTTTGTTTTTGTGCTAGCTTCATTTGGATGTTACAAGGGTTTATATGATCCCTTCTGTTTTATGGTAAACACTCTCATTTTTTTTCCTCTACGATGTTAATGGTAGAGATGAAAAGTTGTTTTAGATGATTTCGATTATGCTAGGGTTTATATTTTAAAATTTCCCTTTTTGGTTAAATACCATGGAGTCTTATTACAATTGTTTTTGTAAAAATAATTGAAAATTCTATTACTGTAAGATATGGGCAAACAGTCACTGCGATTTCTCTTCTATTTTGCTTAATCTTTTGAAAATACTTCTAGAACCACTCTATATAATTGGTATTATTGTTTAATGACACTACTCTATTTATTTTGTTTATTAATATTATGTGAAATAAGATTTGTGGTTTGGTTACTACTACTGTATTTCATGGATTTATTAAAAAGAAGGACATTTTGGTTTTCATCTTGGTTACAACTGAAACTCGTTTTCAAAATGTTACAACTGATCTTCGCTAATGTTATGTCAGTGCCATCATTGCTAAAATGATACCCAAACTTTTGTTTCTATACTATGTGATTTGATTGTAGGTTTTACTTATTAAATTACCTAGAAAATTAGCCTTATAGGCCTCAAAACCTCGACCTGTGTTAAGAATCTTAGATAGGGAAGTTTGTTTGATAATGTGGTTAGATAGAATATATTATTTCGTTAAATGTAAGTTTTTAACACTAAATTGTTTTTCTTTTGTAACCAATAATCCTTTTGGATGATACTGAATTATTATTAAAACAATAAGCCTTTCGGTTGTGTGAGATTGATACTTGAGTAAATTTTGAAAAAATTACGCCTTTCGACTGTATGAAATTGATACTGGGTAAAAATAATATTCATATATATATATTATTTCTATGGGTCTTGAACCCTTGGCTTGAAGCCTGAGCATTTTTGAAAACTAAACCTATTTTTTCTTTAGCATGTTATAAATTTTGATTAGGGATTCACTCTAATTAAGTATAGCAAGTCCTAAATGTAAAGGAATTCATTGTTTAGTTGAAAATGATGATATATCTATTAAGTCCCTTTGTTATTTCCGTATGAATTTATCAGAAAAGATACATGAATGCTAATCATTATTAATTTATGTATAAAACTTGGTATTATGTGAAACTATTTACAGAAAAAATGTTATTGCTTTCTAGATAATAATGAAAGATAGTCTTTGAATTTTACTATGAAAAATTGTTTAAGCAGTAAAATCCATTCTCATGTACTTAACTAGTAATTTATAGGAAATAAAACTTTCCTACTTTATTTCAAAATAAATAAATCAGGAAACTTTCATCATTCATAAAATCCTTCAGAAATAAATGTGAATTAAAGATACTAAACCAGAGAAATATAGAACCTATTAACTTTCGAAGTGGCCAAACTTCCAAAGAAGATCGTTCATCCCAACCGTCTCCTGAAAGCAGCCAAGATTACTTGCTTTGGGACCCTTGATCTTGTTCACTGAACCACCAAGACAAAGATACTATGTAGAAGCTTGTTATGTCCTCTTTGCAACTTAGTAGTCACATTTGCAGTCAACACTCTATAAATTCACTTTATCTTTCCCCTCATCGAATTTCCTCTTGTGTGCCTAAATTTTCAGTTTCCAGCAAACCACAAGGTTCTAATCTGTAGAATGTGGTGAGTTTTGTGCTCATTCGATGGGTATATATCTTCCTGCTTAGGTCTTTGGGTCAATTTTTCAATTTAATGATCCACCTCCCCAGTTCCTGCTTTCTTGGAAACATGACCACAATTTCATGGAAGTTGCCTCATACATCAACTAGAAAGTGAATGTTGTTGCTTCCATTTGTCATTTTTTCCTTCTAAACCAGATCATTCCTCCTAGTGGGTCAGTCAACACTCTTCAACAGTCCGATTTGGATAATAAAATATTCAATTATAGTAATCTTTGACCATCATTGGTCAACAACATAAGACTTTACAATAAATTTTAAAGTAATGTCTTTTCACATCATAAAATGTGCTTAGTTATAGGTAGGTTACAAACACCCCCTCTTATGTTCAACATTGTCCTTGATGTTCCTTAAGTATCATCTGATTCTTCTTGGAACAAAATTGGATATGCTTCCGGCATATGACTCTCCAATTCCCAGGTTGCTTCATCTGGACTGAGGTGATTCCATTGCACCTTTACTTGTCCAATGGTGCAATTCCAGAGAAAAAATTATCTATTGTCGAGGATACAATCTGTTTCCACCTAAGAATATCATTTTGGTTCTACCTGGATAACATTATAATCGATTACATGATTATCATCATGTAAATACTTTTTCAATATAGAAATATGAAATACGCTATGTATTTTAAGATTTGGTGGCAAAGCTAACTGGTAAGCAACTATTCCAACTCTTGACAATATTTCAAATGGTCCACAATACCTTTAAACAATGAATTCCATAAATTACCAGTAAAGTAAGGATCCCTATCAGAAATTATCATCTTAAGAATTCCATGTAAACAAAAAACTTCCTTCATAAAAATATCAACAATATTAGCAGCCTTATAAGTAGTTTTAACAGGTATAAAATGAGCTGCCTTGCTAACGTTTTCTACCGCTACCATCACATAATAATTTTTATTTTGATTTTTAGGTAGTACTATTGTGAAATCAATGCTAACAATTTCCCATTTCCAATCTAGAATTGGTAATGGTTGCAAAAGACCTGCTAGGTGTCAATGCTCAGCTTTAACCTGCTGACATTCTATACACCTAGCTGTATATTTAGCCACTTCATTTTTCATATTGGGCTAGAAATAGTATTTTCTTAGCATTGGTATCATCTTTTGGTAACTATGATGTCTTGAGTGAGGACTCTTATGTACTTCATTTAAGATCAAGAATTTAATTTCTGGTACATTAGGTACATATAATCTGTTTTTATACAACATTAAGTATTTCTTATTTAAATGGAAATATGATTTTATATTTTTTGATTCGTTTTCTGTAACCTTTTCTCTTAAACTTTGATAATTTTTATCCATTTTTAATCCATCTTCAAACTTATCATCCAATTATTTTTTATAGCTTCTAATAGCGGTTATAAAATTCAGATTTTCATTTATGCTTAACTCATTAACCACCTTATTCTCCTTTCATTTTATATGTTTGATATCAAAATCATATTTGCTAAGGAAAGCTAACCATGTTGCTTCCCTTGCATTCATATTTTTTTGATCAAACAAGTATTTTAAACTTATGTTATCAGACATTAATAAAAATCTTCTACTGATGAGATCATGGTGCCACATTTTCATGGCATGTATTATGACAACCAACTCTAAATCGTAGGTAGAATAATTCTTTCCATGTATTTTTAATTTTCTTGATTCATATGCTATTACTTGACCTTCTGACGTTAACACTCCACCTAAGCCCTCATTGCATGCATCAGTGCATACAATGAAGTCTTGATTTGATTCTACTATTTTTAAGATAGGTGTAGTGGTTAATAATTCTTTTAACTTTTTAAATATTTATTCACCTTTTAAATCCCATACAAATTTTTTTCCCTTTTTCTGTAAGGATGTTATGGGATTCGTGATCTTCGAGAATCCTTCTATGAATTTTTGATAATAACCTGTAATCCCCATGACCGATTGTACATCTAATAGATACTTAGGAACATGCCATTCCATTATTCCTCTTATTATATCAAGATCCACTGATATCCCTTCCTTTGATATCACATGTCCTAGGTATTGTATTTTATATTTAAAGAGTTCGCATTTACTGAATTTAGCGTACAATTTATGTTCTCTTAAAATTTGTAATATTATCTGTAAATGTTCACCATGTTATTCTTTTGTTTTTGAATAAATTAGTATGTCATCGATAAATACAAATACAAATTTATCCAGATACTTACTTAATACACTGTTCATTCAACACATAAAAGTTTTTGGAGCGTTTGTTATCCCAAATGGCATAACTACAAACTCATAATGTCTGTAAAGGGTATTGAATGCAGTTTTAAAGATATCTTCATCTTTAATTATGACTTGATGATATCCATATCTCAAGTCTATTTTTGAGAATATCGTTGTTCCATGTATCTGATCAATTAAATCATCTATGCAAGGCAATCAATATATCTATTTTTAATTATCATCTTGTTTAACTGGAGATAATCTATAGATTAGCTTAAGGTTTCGGGAATAGATCTGAAAAATATTTTAAAATGGGTAATCATCAAATTTTAATTTATTTTATGTATCCTTGTGTTCATCATTCATTACATATACAACAAAAACTTTGTAACCTTTACGTATAGACTTTTTCATTTGTAAATATGAAATCTATCTAACAAAAACTTTTCTAGTATTCCTTTTACTATAACTATTTCTCCCTTTTCATCTAAGAATGTAAATTTTTTCTCAAATCAATTTAAAAATACTCTGTGTTTTTCTAGCCAGTCCATGCCTATTAAAACATCATATGACCCTAGAGGTAAGCCATTTAATTTCACTTGAGTTTTTACTTGACTCATAAACATTTCATAATTTTCAACATAGCTAACTACCTTTCTCTTGAATTGTGTAGCTAATTGAACTATCCAAGATTTTTCAAACTTATTCAAATGCAAATTACAACATTTTTCTATACTAGGTGACACATAGCTTAAACTAGCACACACGTCTATCAAAATAGAAATGGTTTTGTTCTTTATCATACCTTCTATTTTGACCATAGATGTTTGGTGATCATCCTGTCGATTCACCAAAACTGCATTAATCATGGTCATCTCCTTCGCAACGTTGCCAACATTTGCTTCTTCTTGTATTGTATGCACATCGTTGAAATTCCTTTTCTCGTTTGGATAATCCTTCACAAAATGAGGTCACTTCCATTCCCAACATTTTACAGGTTCTTTTTGTTTATTATTTTTAACACTATTGTTAGGTATGCCATTGTTCTTTGCTGCTATAAAATTCTGATGTGTATTACTTTTAAATTCTGTCCCTTGATAGTTACTCTTAGGATAGTTTCGGGGGATTATTTCTAAAATTTCTGTTGGACATAAAACTTTTTCTTGTTTGTTCAAATTGTTTTGTTCTTTTAACCTTATAGTTAGGTACACTTTCTTTTTTATTTCTTCTTTGTTCATAATAGAAATTAGCCTTCCTCATTGCTTTCTCAATGGTTTTTGGATTTTCATATTCAGTTATGTCCTTGAAGCTAAAAGGTAAACAACTCAGAAACCTCTGTATCTTAGGATTTTCATCGATGATATAAGGTACGTATCGTAGTAAACTTAAAAATTTACTACTTAGTTCCTTTAGAGATATTGAACCTAGCTTAAGATTGTAACATTACTTAGCCCTTTCTTTATAATATTGTTCAGACAAAATTTTTCTTTTAAAGTGTTTCTGAGTTGTCCTCCAAGTTACATACTTTTCTCTAATGTTTTTCACTCTTTTTATATCCTGCCACCATATATAAGCTTTTCCAGTTAAGTTATAAATAACCATTCTAGCTTTCATCATGTATGAGTAATTATAGATTTGAAAATACTTTTTTATCCTAATAGCCATGCCTCATCTTCTTCTCCTTTTTTTACCTCTCCATTAAACATTGGGGGTTTTATCTTCTTAAACTCTCCTAAAATTTTTTCGTAAGGTTTATATTTCTCTTTTTAGGGTTGTTGTTGCTATCACTACTTTAACTGGAATATTTATGTTTCTCTCCATGTGTCCTAACCTTAATTCCTCGGGAGTATAAATTTCATTATCAGATAATTTTAACTTTTTTCCTTTATGCTTGTAGGATTGTTAGAATAATCAACCCATAGTTACCTACCTTAGACATTAATTAAATCATTTTTGTCTTATTACCTGGTCTCCTAGATTCCACTCTATGCTAGTTTTCTTCTACATCTCCTAGAAGTCAACACTTGCTAAAACTGAGTCATGGAGTGCTTGGGAAACCTCCTGGAAACCATATTTAGCATGTCTACTTTATTCCAGATACTCAAAAGTGCATATCTATTTTTTCTGAAAAGTTGCATGTTTTATTGAGAATTAGGCCAAAAGGAAAAGCTAAACTAGGTGTAGTTGACTTGTTTTTTTCCCACATCATCCTCACTCCTTTTCTCCCAATAAAAGCATGTATGAGTTGTCTTTCCATCTCTCATTAGCTTGCCTACTTAACTGGAGAAACCAAATCCAGTTGTTCGTTAGTTGAATCCGACTATCATTGTATAACGAAATATGAATAGTCAATAATATATTGGATAATGGGTAAAATGTACAATAAGATCACCTTTATAGGCCTAAGCATGAAGGGTTACACCATTTCATATAGTTAACTAATCTATTTAATAATTTATTTTATATTCGTTACATTTCCACTCCCTTTAAGGAAGATTTGTCCTCAAAGCTTAAGTATTTTCCTAGTGTCATTCTTCATTCTGATTCGGTGTCGGTATTAGAATCGGATGAGGTCTCTTGTGCAGAGACTTGCACTTCCTTTCCATTGATGAATTTGCACTGTATTGTCTCATTGTTCCTACATTTGTGACCAGGGGTCCAATCATCACCTCATCGATGACAAATGTTTTTCTTCTTTTTCTTTTTATTATCAGAGTAACCGTTAGATGACTTTGATCTATTTTCCATTCCGTAGGCGTATGATTGAGGTTTGTGGCATTGATGGCCAGGAGACCACGTATCTGTACAGTACCTACATTGTTTCTATTTTTCTTGTCGACAATGGCTATTGTATTTTGTTTTTATTCCTTCCAATTTGCATTCTGCGGCTTTTGCTTTATGTCTTACTACTTCTAGGTTTGGTATGTCATGTAACTTTAACTCTTTTTGGAGGTGTGGTTTAAGCCCTCCTAAGTAGGTTTCGATTCTTTTCTTGTTAGACAACCAAAATACTCATGTCAATAAGGATTCCCATTGATGTGTGAATTCCTCAACGTTTCCGACTTGTTGTAGTCTGGTAAGTTTACTGAAAAATTCATCTTCTTTGATTCCTTGAAACCTATTAAAAAAATCATTTTTTAACAAGTTCTAGGTGTAGGTAAAATTATCTCTCTTCCACCATAAGTACCAATTATAGGCATACCCTTCCATATGCATTGACGCATATTTCACCTTCTCCTAGTCAAAGTGAATGTTGTAAATGTCGAAGTATTCTTCTGCTTTGTTTAGCCAAGCAACGCATTGGTATTCACTCCCATTGTATTTCGACAACTCTATTTTTTCCTTAGGTGGGTGCATTTCGTAAGGGCGACATTGATTTCCTTTTGCCTTATGGTTTGATGGTGGCTCGAAACTGCTGGATGATGAGAGTGACATATCTGAATTGCTTCGTTCTCGGTGGTGATTTTTAGTTTTTATTTTCTCTACTATCTTGCTTATAGTGTCTATTTTGTTGTTTAATCATGCCTCCATATTTGGCAGTACTTGTGTTTCTATCTCTTGCTTAAGCATCACATTGTTAATCTTTTTTTATTTTCGCAATTCTTCTTGATTCTTTGCGAGTGTTTCCTGGGTGGCAACATGAAATGAGGCATCTAGCATGTCTGGACTGCTGACGTGGCCCAGACAGGGTATGAACCTTTGTAACATCTCGATTAATGTATATGGTTCTGTGTCATGGTGCTCATATTCTATGTTATGGTGTTTGTGTTTTGCGTCACAGTGCTCATTTTGTCATCCAAGTCTTTTTTTTTTCGTTCAGGAGGTCAAGTTTGCCGTCGAGCCTCCTTTCTAGTACCACAACAAGCTCGTCTTTGAGTAATGTATTGTTATTTTGCATTTTTTCCTTCATGCATTTTATGTCTGCAGCAAGGGACCTTATGTCCTTCTCCATTTTTTCGATTTGTTCTTTTAGCTCCACCATGGTCTTGGACCTTGTATGCGAAGGTGTGTATTTCAATGCTATATTGGGTAATAATATATTTATTATTATTATTATTATTATTATTATTATATATATATTTTTATAAACTATATTATAGTTTGTATATAGTTTTTTTAAAACAAATATTATAATAATAAATATAATATTTGATTTTTTATTCTTTTTAAATATATTATTAAAAATATATTATATTGCAAAATATTGAAATAATATAATATAATATATATAGTATTATATTATTAGGATATATTATTTCTGTGTTTTTGTTGTTGCAGGTTAGCGTGGAGGTTGGAACGAGGGGTGTGGAGGCAGTGTGGGTGGAGCAGTGGATAGGGGTGGAGCGCGTGGATTTCAAAGAAGTGGATGGGAAGAGGGCAGCATGGAAGAGAGGATGTAGGAGGACTGGCGGTTGGGCAGCGTGGAGGGTGCAGGGAGGTGGAGATGACCGCATGAAGGTGTGTAGGTGACAGAAGATGTGTATGAGGGCAGCTGTGGAGGATGGAAGGTAGTGATGGGTAGGCCAGAGGAGTGCGTAGTGAGTAGGTAGCACGAGGGGGATGATGGAGGTAAGAAATGGTGGCTGTGGAATAGTATGAGGAGTTGGGGTGCAATTGATGCAATGGTAGGGGGTGCGTGCAGTAGAGTGAGGATTGGAGTGTAGGAGGATGGCGTGTGGATCTAGCAAATGTTGAAGAGGGTTGGATGGACGTGTAGGAAAACAAACGAGAAGAGTGGAAGCATGTGAGCAGTGGGGGTGGGTAGGAGAGGAGATCAAGGGAGTTTTGGGAAGCTGGGCGCATGGAGATGAAGGAGCAGGTGGGAGAGTGAAGGCAGCAGAGAGTGAGAAATAGGGTGGTACAAGTTTAGATGAGAGAGGAAGGATGAGCCGAATCCAAGCTCAGGCTGAAGCAGCAAATTTGCTCTGATACCAAATGGAGTAACCAAATACGATTGTCCGTTAGTTGAATACGACTTTCATTGTATAATGAAATATGAATAGTAAATAATATATTGTATGATGGATAAAATGTACAATAAGCTCTCCTTTATAGGCATGAGCGTGGAGGGTTACACCCTCTCATATAGTTAATGAATATATTTAATATTTTATTGTATATTCATTACATTGACTTAGCCAATTCATGATCATCTTGGTGGATTTGGAAATTGCTTTATGCACCTATGGGGGATTTGACTAGATTTATTAAGCCTACTTTTTGAACTTTTTGAATGGAATCCTTATGCATTCGAATATCTCATTTAATTATATATTGTAGCAGCCTATTACTTCACAAGGTTGGATATTGTACACTTATTCAATACAAATTAGTGTTATGCTCAAATTTCAGTGTCCTTTGATGTTAATTTTACATGTTTGATTAGTAATTTAGTGAGTGTAATTGTTCTATCTCTTGGGTTAAATTTTCACATGGTATCAAATCCTTTGTAGATCGATTTACCTTCTTCCATATTGCTATTACAAGTTCAACATCTTGACTGGGAGCATATTCTGTTGACTAAAGGACATAGTTTCTGATCTCTGGACCAATCTCAGAAGATCATCTTGAATCCATTCAATTTATTTGAGTGGAAAGTTGAGGTGGAGATATTGTTGAGAGTGAAAGGTCTCTACAGGGTTACTATGGAAACTGAGGTAGATCCCAATGCAGTTGCAGAGAAAATGAAATGGAACAACAGGAGGGATGAGGCCTATGGTCTTTTGTGTCTAAGCATTTCAAGAGACCACCTCTTCCATCTTGATTTATTGACATCACCTAATGTTGTGTGGGAGAATCTTGTAGGTATTTTGGTAAGACAGATGAGATGAGAGGACATCAAATCAAGAATGAGCTGATCTCCTTGAGTCCCAGTAGCTTCAAATCCTTGCAACTCTATTTTTGCAAGTTTAAAGCCCTTGTTTTGCACCTAAAATAGTGTGGGATTGAAAAGAAGGAAGAGAAAATAGTTTTTTCCATACTCTCAAAGCTTGTCCCTAACTATTTAGTGTTTGTTTCGACCTTCCATGCAACCAAGTTGACAGCTCGAGCCTGGAAGATGCCTAAGATTTTAGAGTTCATGGAATCCCTCACACAAGAACAAGATAAGTTGGTGATGATGGGCACCATCAAACCTTCCAAACACCAAGCTTTGGTTGCTAGAGATTCAAGGGTGGATTCAAAAAGCAAGAAAAAGCTAAAAATCCACCTGAGCAAAAGAGAGACAAGAACAAGTCTCAAGAGGAGCACCAAGGTTCCAAGAAGAACTTCCAAAAGAAGAAGAACAAAGGAGAAATGAGCAAGTGCGCATACTGCAGTAAGGGTTATCATCTGGAGAGCTCTTGTGTGAAGAAGAAAATCGACATGTTGACCCAAATCCTGGAGAAGAATAACATCTCCCTTCCTGATTGCTAAAATAAGACGGAAGGAGGATCAAATTCAGAGGACAAAGAGAGAGTACATGCCTTGGTTGATGGTACATCAAGCTCACCTAGCTTCATCATAGACTCTGGAGATTCTAGACATATTCTTTTGACAAAAGAGGCATTCTCCTCTCTTGACATGTCAAAAGGTCCACCAATAGTTTTGGGAGATGACTCTCTCACTAACAGTTTGGGGAAAGAAAGGATTGATCTTGACCATGGTAAGTTCAATAATGTGTTGTATTTTCCAGGTCTTGCCTCTAATCTCTTGTCAGTTTACTAGATGAATCACACTGGGTCTCCAAATAAGGTCATCTTATCCCCTGATGATGTTGAAATCACTTAGATTTTGAATGGTAAAGTCATAGCAAAAGGTGTTGTTGATCACACTTCGAAGGTATACATGTTTTCCCATTTTCTACCCTACTCAAACCCCTCTGCTCTTCTGATTCATGCTAATGAGGCAAGCAAGCTTTGGAATGAAATATTTGGCCATATTAACTATAAGTATCTTTCTGATTTGAGTGAAAAATATATGGTAATAAGGTTACGAGAGATCAAGTTTTCCAAGGGAGTCTGTCGAGGTTATATCCTAGGAAAACACCCAGAGCACAAATTTGAGAGAGCTAGTCATGAGGGAATCTATGCACCTGTTGAGTTGATTCACAATGAAATTACTGGTCCATTTCATCATATGTCCATGAGTCAAGCCAAATATGCACTGAACTTCATAGATGAATTTTCAAGGTATTGTTGGGTTTACTTCCTAAAGCATAAGTTTGAAGTTTTTGACCACTTCAAAGTCTTTAAAACCTTGGTTGAAAACCAGTCTGGGAGGAAACTCAAGATCCTCATATATGACAATGGTCATGAGTATGTCAAGTTTGAGTTCATTTAGTATTGTAACTATGTAGTTATTCATATGCAACATTCGATCCCTTACACACCACAACAAAATGGTGTTGCTGAGAGAAAGAATAGGTCACTGAAGGAGATGGCAACCTGCATGATGGAGGCTAAGAATTTGCCACCAAATTTTTGGGCTGAGGCTATAAACTATAAATCCTACATAAAAAATAGGGTGCCTCATAAGCATCTTGATGGTATCACTCCTTTCGAAGCTTGGAGTGGGCACAAGCCAGAAGTGACCCATTTCAGGATTTTTGGCTCAAAGGCTTGGGCTAGAATTCCAACTGAAAAGAGAAAGGCTTTGCAGCCCCAAAGCCAAGAGTGCCTATTTGTTGGGTATTCTAAAGATTCAAAAGGGTACAAGCTGATCAACTTGTGCACTAACAAATTTTTCATTGAAAGAAGTGTTTAGTTCCAAGAAGAGCCTTTAGTAGCAGTTGAAGTTGGAGAGTCTTCTTCACCACCAGATCCATTGATTGTAAGTGGAGAGACAAATGAGTTTGCTGATTCTGATATGTCTGATAATGATGAATTGATTGCAGATATTGACAGTCCTACAATAACAAAATTGGCAGCAAAGACCATTCATGCAGCTCGGGAACTAGCTGCAAATCCTAGTGACACTAGGAGGACTAGATCTCAGTTTGAGAGTGCCCTTTGTATGAAAGAACCTTTATTTGATGAGAAGTGCTATCTGATGGTTGAATCAGATCCATAGAAATATGAATATGTGGCACATGATTCAAGATGGAAAACATTGATGAAATAATAATTCAGCTCACTCTAGAAGAACAACACTTGGGAACTGGTTGATATCCCCCCACGGAGGAAGCTGGTTCAATGTAAGTGGGTTTTCAAGGATAAGTTTGATTCCAATGGTTCATCTTTGAAATATAAGGAAATATTGGTAGCCAAGGGATACTCATATGTACATGGTATTGACTACAATGAAACTTTTGCACCAGTGGCAAAGATGGACTCCATAAGGCTAGCTTTAGCCATTGCAGCTTCGAAGCAGTGGGAGGTACATCACATGGATGTGAAGTGTGCTTTTGAAAATGAAGATCTCAGTGAAGAGATTTACATGTAGCAACCTGAAGGATTTGTTTCTAATCCATATTTAGTGTGTAGGTTAAAGAAATCATTGTATGGGCTTAAGTAAGCCCCAGGGCTTGGAATGCCAAGATTGCTGGCTTTCTGTTGTCATTGAGTTTTGTTCAATGCAAGTCTGATCCTAATGTTTATTTGAATCTGATTCATGGTTATTTGATGATTATTGTCTTCTATGTGGATGACCTTCTGATTACAGGAAGTTCAAAGAAAGAGATTGCCTCCTTGAAGGACGCAATGAACCATGCATTTTCTATGACATATTTGGGATTGTTGATCCAATTTTTGGGTCTCAAAATTGCTCAATCCCAGCATGGAATCAAAGTACATCAGTCCAAGTATGCCTTATATTTGCTGAACAAGTTCAACATGAAATATTACAAGCCAAGAAAGACTCCCTTCCTTTCAGTAGTTAAGCTTGAAGAAGTAGTTTCTTCTCCTATGGTAAATAATACATTGTATAGGCAGTTGATTCGGTGTTTTCTTTATATTACACACACTCAAACTGATATATCTTATGCATTTAGTGTGGCTTCAAGATACATGGTTCGGCCTCATGAGATCCATGGGAGGGCAGCCAAAAGGATCCATAACTTTGTTCAAGGAACAAGAACTCGTTGGATCTTCGACAAAGAAAAATATGATCTTGATTTGATTGGGTTTACTGACAGTGATTGGGAAGGTGACAACAAAAATCGAAATTCGACATGAGGATATGTGTTGATACTTGGAGAAGGACCAATCAATTGGTCAAGAAAGAAGCAGATTTCCATAGCACTTTCATCTACAAAATAGAGTATAGAGGAGTTGTAAATGCAACAACTCAATGTTTGTGGTTGCAGGGAATACTTGGAGAATGTGGCTTCGAATTAGAGTTTTCAACTACTATATATTGTGATAATTAGAGCACCATTCGAATATACAATCATCCAGTTCAGAGACATCGAACCAAACACATTGATATCCATATGCACTACATCAGATAGCTTGTGCATGATGGTACCATTCATCTACTCTTCTGTGCATCTTTAGAACAAGTAGAAGACATATTCACCAAAGTTTTTTGTGAGAAGACATTCATCAATCTCAAATCACTGTTGGGGATTTCTGATCATGTTGTGAAGCATGATTGATGACAATATTTCCAAATTTTGTTTTCCTATCCATGTTTAAGGCAGGATTTTCCCAATGGGTTTTTGCCTCTTTCCTTGGTTGTATGGACAAGTAGTATGTAAAGGGTGACTAAGCCTTGTTTCTAGGCCCTATATTTTTCTGATATTTACTCATAAATTCAGGCTTAAGGGGGGGTTTTAGAATAATCAACTTATAGTTACCTACCTTAGACATTAATTAAATCATTTTTGTCTTATTACCTAGTCTCCTAGATTCCACTCTATGCTAGTTGCCTTCTACATGTCCTAGAAGTCAACACTTGCTAAAAATGAGTCATGGAGCACTTAGGAAACCTCCTAGAAACTATATTTAGCATTTCTTCTTTATTCCAGATCCTCCAAAGTGCATATCTTCTTTTTTGGAAAAGTTGCATGTTTTATTGAGAATTAAGGAAAAAGGAAAAGCTAGACTAGGTGTAGTTGACTTGTTTTTTTCCCAGATCCTCCTCCCTCCTTTTCTCCTAATAAAAGCATGTATGAGTTGTCTTTCCATTCCTCATTATCATTCCTACTTGACTTAGCCAATTCATGATCGTGATCATCTTGGTGGATTTGGAAACTGCTTTATGCACCTATAGGGGATTTGACTAGATTTAGTAAGCCTACTTTTTGACCTTTTCGAATGGCATCCTTATGCATTCAAATATCTCATGTAATTATATATTGCAGCATCCTATTACTTCACAAGGTTGGCTATTGTACACTTATTCAATACAAGTTAGTGTTAGGCTCAAATTTCAGTCTCCCTTGATGCTAATTTTGCATGTTTGATTAGCAATTTTGTGAGTGTAATTGTTCTATCTCTTGGGTTCAATTTCCACAAGGAAAAAGTTCCATATTCAGGTTCACATTCTTTTCTTTTATCCTTTCCTTCATTATGTAATTTATCCAACAATATTTGATTTAATTCTTACTCTTCTCTTAGAATTATTTCATTATCTTCCTTAACATTCTACAATTCAGTCTCTACGTATTTTATAGTTTGAAGTAATTTAGATGGTTGATTCTTTAGTTCCACGTATATATATTATCTAGATTATTATGAAGTACTTCATCCTCAGTAGATGCCTCTATTCCTTCCATTTCCTTCAAAATAAAGATTTATATTTTTGCATAGAAACAATTTTTAAACATAAGTCAGTATTTTGTTTTCTTGTTTTTGTATTGAGTATGCGAGTTGAGCCAAACTTCAGGCCTAGTGTTTGAAATCGTGCTCTGATACCACATGTATCAACTCCAAAATTCCATAAAATAAAAAAAATTGCTATGGAGGGTTTAGAGCAATATAAGACCTAACCGGTTTCACATAGCTTCTAAGAATTAAAGTAAACCCTACATTCCATAATCACCCTAAGAATTAGCCTATTATGAAAAAATGTAACATTGATACTTAAAAAATCAAAATGTGGTCACTTTATAAATGATTCATGTGAAACTATACTAGGATACAATTTTTAAGTCTTAAGATAATTACTTGCTTTCAATTGTTAATGTGACATGCCTGCCTTGTCGTATGTTACAGATTGAGTGCTTGTTATGGTTTTTCCATAAGGATGGATTTCGTCATGCTTTAACATTTAAAACCTCCACTTGCAATCCCTATTGCGAAAGATGGGGTTTCAAGTTTATAGGTCTTACTTAAATTTTATAAGCTAATGCATTGTTAAAATTTGTATTTATGCAGGTGTTTCACATGAAGGTTAGCCCCATCCATTGCAAACCTAAACAACTAATGAATGTAAGGTGAAAGTGTGAATGGCTATGTAAAAACAATGAGTTCTCTTTACAACTATAGAGAGTGGGTACAAAATATTTAAACCACGTGGAGGTAGGTAAAATGCGTCATGTTAAGGTTGTGGTGCCATCCATCTCTATGGAGTAGAAACACTATCGAAAACTAAAAGGGTTTTAGTTTTCTGTGTTTAACATCTGTGTTGTTTAATGGTGTGGAGATCTAGGGGCTCTCATCCCTTCCAGCATTGGTAGGCATTTGAACATGCTACCCTTCAAACAACACTATGAACGATTCCACCGCTATTCTGTTTGTGTTGTTCTTGGACAAGGAAGTGGTTACCAAAAGTTAGAGAGCCACGGTCTCTACCTGCCATAAGTTCCTTTGTAGAGCTGTCGAGCTGAGGTAAGTCGTTTCTTTGTTTTTGCTTGTTTCCATTTTTGATGCCATTCATTTTATAATTTTGAAAGGAGAAATGTTTAACCTCTGTTTGTTGTTGTTTTACTATAAGGAGGTTTCGAGCCCTTCCATTTATACGAGCCCTTCTCTTTATACGATCCCTTCCATTTTCTAGTAAATACTCTCATGTTTTTTCCTCTACGACGTTAATGGTAGAGATGAAAAGTAGTTTTAGATGCTTTCGGTTATGCTATGGTTTATATTTTAAAATCCCCCATTTTTTGTTACATACCATGGAGTATGTGTGGGAAGTGGTTTTTACGGTCGTTTTTGTAAAAAGAATTGAAACACTAGTGGAAAATGAGAGATTAGTGACCATGAGACCAAAAATTTTGGTCACCATAGTTTTTTTAAAGGGATAAATGACCAAAATTGATAAATTTAAGTGAGCTAACTAAAAAAGACCAAGATAAATGACCAAATTTGGTCACAGGATATCTAAACTAAAAATGACCACATAACAATTGGTCATTTATTTGTCACTTCAGCAATGAAAAAAATTACAAATTTGACAATGAATTTGTACATTTACTAAATTCTAACATATAATAATATATATTTACACGTCCCTATATTAACAAAATTGAATTAATGCAACCCAGCTATATTTATGGAGATACCCTAGGAATGGAACTAAGTATAGAGTGAAGACAACATAATATGTGATGGAAATTAGGATAAAGTACATATCCAAAACAATGTGTATTTCTCATACAACACTCAATTCTATGATAAATTTTCCCTATAAGTCATATCTCTAAATCAACAATTATAAATTAGTAAAAGCATGCAAATATCTACAATTGGAGATATTATATTTTATATGTAAATATAATCATTGTTACACCCAATTCCTATTTGTAGAATCAATATGAATAGGTTGAGAAGAAATTTAATTAACATAACATTAAAACTAATGCAACTACAATATTCATCTCCAAGTGATGAATAAACAGTTTTTGTAAAATGACACCATAAGGGACCATTGTCATAGTATCATTACCTAGTATTATCTTATTTGATGATGTCTCCTGAGGGCGAGTAGCATCCCTCATTTAAACTAATTTATAATTTTTTGTTGTATTCAACCATACTTTTTTATACACTTAACATCATACAACATTTCATTAAATATATAACACAAATATTCACCTTTTAACATATATATTTACATTTTAAATACTCATTCTTGAATATGTACACTTGTGCATTCCTGGATAGATATTATCTCTTACATTTATCACATTTAAATTCCTTAATTGTTTATACATCTACATGGATTTCTTAAAAATAAAAAATAAAAACTAATATTAGCAAACATAACAAGAGATAGTGTAAGAAGTTATCCCTTATATTTCAGTTTTCTATGCTTTACCATTTATTCAAATTTTGGATACAATTAAGTAAAAAAATCATCAAAATAATTTTATCACCATGTAATAAACCTATATATGTATGTATGTATGTATGTATGTATGTATGTATGTATGTATGTATGTATTCAAACTAAAGATTCTCCATACTCAAATGATGAGTGTATAACCTATTCCAGAGACACCACTTAGTTTAGTTTAATTTTTGAAAATTTGGAAAAACTAACTTATGATGAATTAACCTCCACATTTGACCACTTCGTTACCACTTAATCATACTCATTACTTTTAGAAACGTACAACTTATCCAAAACTAAAATATGAGATAAAACTAGAATATCCCTATTGTAATGGATGCATTTCAATGTTGGCCATGACTCAATATGTATTTCAAAACTTTGTATAATCCCTATCATAATGGATGCATTGTAGTTATGATAGATGCATTGGAATGTTGGCCATCCCTCAATATGTATTGGGGAGCTTTGTTTTTTTTTATTGTGGAATTTGTTACTTCAAAAGAACAATTCATTATGGTACCTGTGATGTTGGGAATGTTGAGAGTGATCTTGATTGGTTATAGGAAACATAATTACTATATGAAAAACAATAAGTTAGAAAGGAAATATAAAATTCCTTGAAAAAAAATAATATGTACTACCAACAGTGAAGTAGAATCACAAAAAGATACAAAATACATTATTGTGTTGGTTTAAAAAAAGAACACATATGGTTCCTTCTTTCACAATAAAATATACATTCCTAAAATGTTGATAATCTAACCAAGTTTATTTTCTTGGAAGAATATAAATTGTAATAGGATCCTTGGTTCAAAATGCGAAGAAGATAAAAATTAAAGAGAACAAACCTCTTGGTTCAAAACACTGAAGAAGCTGAAAATTTAAAGAAAGAAGAGTAGGATCACTAACGAAATGACAATCCCCACCCAATATTTTTTTCTTGGTTAAAACCTAATCGAATGTTTTCTCAGTCGTGAAGAAAGGATTGCATAACACAAAATTGCACAAGTCTGTTTCTACCAAGTCCAAATCCATAAAAAATGTGGGCTTCCAATGATGTATTGATTTTTTCAAGGTTTCCTCAACAATAATCACTTCTTCATCGATTCATCACAAAGGACCACACATGGTTTGAATAACAACTTTTGGGAGCTAAAACCATGTAGCTTTTTCAATTCATACACATCTATATTATTCTTCCACAACCCGCATTGAATATTTTGAAGGCCTCACTATGAATGAAACCATTCATACCCGTAAATGAAAATACAATAGATTTTGATAAAAATCTCATTCAAACCCCCAAGAAAACAAGAGGATTCTGAAATCATCGATTCCATAAATAATTCTAATGAAGATGTAGAAAAAATAGTTTTTCTCCTTAAAAGAGCTTAGAGGCTAAAGAGCTCCTAGAAAAACTGCAAATTCTAGATTTGAATTGAAAGAAAAAAATTGGTATGGAAGGTCATTAAAATCCCAACTATTAAAATGAAGAATGCAATTAGTTTACTTTAGCAGGAATTCAAGTATCTTGGTTACGTGCCAAGTCCTTTTCAGACAAATATTTGATTCCCAAAATCATACCATGTACTCTTTCAATAGATTCCTTCTCTTCTATATGCTCCATTATACTTTCAATGGAAGATGGATCCCTCACTGGTACTCTTCTTTCCATTGGATTGCGCTCTGTAAAAACCTTTTTTTTTAGATGTAATTGACAAATATCTATTCTTTGCAATATACAGCTCACAACCTCCTAGTTTCAATGTTATTTACCTTTTCATTTCTTAAAACACAACTTCATTCTTCTAGTTGGAAGCTACAAATCTATTGTTTTAAATGTTGCAGTTGCTATTGGGCATGATTTGGAGTGCCACAAATTTGTTTCTAGAATTTGTTTTCCACTTAATGCACACTACACATGTTGAAATTGTAATGCTGATTTTGTTAAGTCCTATACTTGACAACTAATATGTGATCAAGCATTAACCAACCTCATACTTTATGTTTAAAGGAGCATGACCCCTCCAAATGGATTGGAACCTATAAGTATCCACCTTTTATTAAAGTGTATCCCTATTTTAAAGGAAAGGCTCACCAACTCATAAATTTCTATCATCTCATAATATAAGTAAGCTTCCCACTTTTCCATCTCAGATTGCTACATATAAGAATTACCCATGTATCTATGTTTTATATAAACAACTCTATATTGGAATCATCTGACAAAAGATCTCTAGAGTATAATTGCATGCATTGTTTCTATTACATGATAATTGCATCCAATGTTTATTATCCTTATAACCATACTTAAATGATTTCCTAAAGGTATTGTGTAGAATTGGAATGCATTGTGGACATGGATGATCTTGATGGGATCAATTTTGGTCATATGGAAAATGGACACCTAGTTAAGGGGATTTGCTAAATATCATTTATATGCTTCCTACTATGTTTGGATAGATAGGAATTTACTTACAAGATTTATACTCATTTTTCCATTTTCCAATTTTATGCAAATTCAAGCTGGGCTTGGGGGAGGAGTTGCACCTTGTATGTACAACACTCTTGCTATTATATTTTTGGTAATTGTGGTATAGGGACAACATTATCCTTGTTATATGATTTTTTTCATAGTAATACATTTTAAAGTTTCAATATCTCTCCAAATAAAGCACAACTACTTGTATCGACATACTGAACTATAACTAGGTTTACATTAGCTGCAAGAAAGAGATATACAACCGATTGTTGTCATGGACATTGCATCCCATTTTTCCGTTACACTCCAAATTTAAATATTGAAGTCTCACCATAAATTGTTAGTTTCGATATAGGAACACAATTCATCAACATCATTGGATGTTTCTTTAATTTTACCTCATTTATTGCTTGAATTTAACATCAATGCTTTTCTTTTGGATGTGGTGTTGGGAATTATTATCCCTTCTTTGTATCATACTTTTTTTTGGTTGAGATTGGGTCTCACCATGAACTGTTTGTCTAGATATAGAAACATATTCCATCGACATCAGTCCTTGCATTCATTGAATTTAATTCATTGAATTTTCCCTCATCAAGTCATTTGAGCAAGTATTGCATTAAATTAATATCAAATACCATACACATATTTGGAGTGGATAAGCAATGTGGTTTAAGACTCAACATGTATGATTAGTTTTATCTAGGTTGAATGGGATTTTCAGATTATTGTTTCTAGGTGAGCTTCAGGATAAGTTTATATCGATTACTTGTTTGATTGATTGAATGAGACTCGAGAAGAGTCTTTCATATTATCTAGTTCTCACACATTATTATAGTGTGAGTATTCATGAGGGAGGTTTCTCATTCTTACCTAGATAGAGCTAGAGGATAATGATCCAATATATGAGTTGAATTAGAATTTATGAGGTTTTCTCCATTATCTGTTTTTGTGTTACCTCTTTTTTCCTAGATACTCTTTCCGATTGTGGTAATTGGAAATGAATTTAAAATTCCTATACCTAACTCTTATTTGTTTTGTGTCAGAAACACAAAATGCATCTTTCAAACCACAACAAACTATTGGGAAATCAATTTCATCTGTATTGGAGAAAATTCATCTTCGAAAGCTCCAACTTGAAAAAAAGTGGGCCTTACACATTCAATTTCCATCTTTCACAAATTTAATTGTTACATGTTTGTTTATGGAAAAGAGGATTCAGTGGGTACTCAAATTAAAGAGTTTATTCTTGACAACAATTTTGATTAATGATTTGAAGCAGGGTTGGGAAGGGGTCTAGTGGAGTGTTGGAAAGTTATGAAGATGATACATATTCTGAGGACCTTTTGGAGCAAATTCATCATACAAGCCTTTCATATGGTGACAAGAACGAAGACAAACCTTTGAAGGAGATGCCTTAAATGGAGGTGAAATTCACATAATAAACAAAACAAACAATAAATTAAACATTAAATTCCTTGAGTTTTTTCTTTGCTTTTACCTTGATAGGATTGTTTGATGATTCCATTTGGTAATAAAATTTCTTTCAAAATGAAGAACGAATTTCATAAGAAGTTATTTTTAGGGATTCTATTGCTAATGAAAGTGGAATTCCTCAAACACCGGATAATCACGGTGAAACAAGCCAATGTGAGAAGGTGAGTGCTTGACCCAGATAATTTTATCCAAGTTCATAGGGATCCTTTCCTTTTCTTCCTAGGAGGTATCGAATATTGACTATAATCTCACACCAAATCTCCCCCTTGTTTTTTTTATCTATGATTGGATATGTTTTGCAATTTTTAGGAATATACTTGTAATGTTAAATTTTGAACAAATAAGCAAGTATAATTTGTAGGTCAATTTTTAGTTCAAGATTGGAAATTTGTGCTTCGAATTCATTTGTCTCTAGCATTTAATTAGGAAATATAAAAAAGGAAGTGTTTGCTTATTCCAGGAAAGCAATTGATTTCCTGCTTGATTAGTGGAAAATGAAATATTGTGCTGGAATTAACTTGGAAATTGGCTCCTATTTATCACCTATGCAGGGTATAAGGGAAGATAATGCTAAGACTAATGGTGTATTCCGAGCACCACTTGAGGACACATAGGCTTGAATTAATAGATTTATATGTTTTTTCCATGAATGCATTTATATATTATGCTAGTAAATGCTTGTTATACACAACTGTTGGTATAGTTGCTACTGCATGTAGGATCTCTTTTGCAATTATCAATTGAGTTCTGGAGAAGATCAAGAGGAAAATCCTGATGATAGCACCCAAGAGGATGAGATTATTGTTCTAACATTATCAAATATGAATTTATGAATTTAAAGCTTGATTCACATCTAGATGATGATGAGTAATTATCTTGCATGTATTTGTTCTTTTCTTCTATCTTTGGTTTAATTGTATTTTGAATCTTCTCCTCTGGATTTCAACAAGGTATTAGGATTTTATTTTTGTAAAGTAATCTCGAAGTGAAAGGATACCATAAGCTTGTCTTATTTTGTTAATAATTGATAGGTCTAGTTGGATGTAATTTCATTTTCTTCTTGTGATTGTTAAAAGTTTATTGCATGGAAATTATTGAAGCTCAAGCTCAAGGGATGCTTTATATATATATATATATATATATATATATCATGGGTGTTCTTGTACAAATTTCACGAATTGTGGGTTCTTTTGTTCAGAAATTTCATCTCTTAGAGGATCCATAGATCTTATCATTGTGAATTATCATCCCGTTGGCCTGATTTTCTGACCTAGGCCAACTAAGGAGATTAAGCCCACACAAGTCACTTAGAACAGCTCCTGGTGTGTTTAGAATAGAAAAATCTTGCAGGTTATGGTCCTGCTACCAACTGAATTTTTCTCTTAAGGAGAATTTAAAATTCAATAAAAATTCATCCTAATCTAATTATTATTTAAATAAATTCTAGAATTAGTTTTCTACAACCTAAGTTATCCTAAAATGCTTTGTTAATGAAAGTCTTCAATTTTTGAGGATTTTGCTTCAAATATTCTAATTCAAAGACTATTATAAATGTTATGAAATTAAAATAATCCTATTTAACAACTGTTAAATATAAACTACACTAAAACTAAAATTAACTAATTATTCTATCTCAGCTCAGAGCAAATTAAATACTAGATTAATTATTAATTAATATTTCAAGTAAACACAGAGATAAATAATTATGATTTAAATGAAAATATTTAAATCATTCACATTAAATCACTCTACTATATATTCACAATAACGGAAAATTAAAATAGACAACTACTTTAAACTTCTCTGTAATGTGTTATTAATTAACAATCAATAATCAATACTAAATATTTGAATAAAATATGATATTTATAATGAAAACATTGTAAAAATACAAATGAAATCAAAATAAACATAAATATGTATATTACTAAGATCCGAATTTTTAATAAAAATATTGATCGATTCAATATAGTAACATACTCATTCAAATAGTAATATTGTGTTAACAGAGTATTATATTAGATAATGAATACAATCATAACAAAGTATAACTGTACCAATAGTATAACTAGAAGATGATATATTGAAATATATATACAAAAAGTGTTCAAAAATAGTACTGAATAGTGATACCAGTCTAAGAACTTAAGTCACACTCCTTCTCCGAAGGTAAAACTCCAGTAAAGAGGTAAAACTAGAACTAAAATGATATTTCAATTATGTTTTTCTTCTGATACTCCATCATTATTACATCAAAATTAATAGTTTATATAACCAGACTCGTCCCTCATTTCAGTTTCTAATAAGTGCTATAATATAGACAACATGAATCCAATTACTATTTAGTTGCATTGAATCTCTTCAAAAAGACACCTATCATAAACACTTATACTATGGGATAAAACTGTCAATTAAGTGACTAGCCTGTATTATCTCCTGCTTCAAATGAACTAACTTATAACATGGCCATCTTGAACATCCAATCTTTCCAGAAGAAAAAACGTAATGCCAACTGTGAACAAAAACAGCCTATATTCTTTATAGGATAATGATACCATGTACACTTGTAACATACAAAATAAAATTCTTATTAAAATCATGTTAACATAAAATAAAATGAAGCAAAACAAATTATATGCATGCCTGCAAAATCTACTATTTTGCAGGTGTGCTCATTAAAACATTTCTTACCTGTCAAATAGGGAAATAAACCACATAACCAAAAGAGAAACGAAATCAAGTTATGTTTTGTAAACTGATTAATGTTCTTGCTTCACAAAGTTTAGCTTTGAGCCTGATAATTATCAACTTCTGTCGATCTACTTACTCAAGCAAGTGTTGGTTAGTGTTTATCATTCATTTCTTGGCTTCCTTGTATCGATTCTTCTTTAGGTTCATGTCCTTTCATCTATTAACCCAATTTAGTAATTCTTCCTTGAATGTTTTATTTTCTTCATCTTTTAAGGCTGCATTTGCTTGACATTCTTTTAATTCATTTTTTAATTCTACGATTCTGGTTTCATATACTCTGTCAAGTACCTATTGAAGGGTTTCTTCATCCTGATCACGAAATGAATCATCATACTGAGAAGAATCAAGATTATTCACATCCTAATATGGTGATGGGATGCTTATAAATGATGGCTCAGGGCCAAACCCACAAGCATCCGTACATGATGGTGCTATTTCAAACATACTTGGATCAGCAATGTTTTTGGCCAATGATTTTTCATGATTCTCCATTATGGGAATAGGTTCATTCATATGCATTGTCTCAAGAATCAAAGACAAAACATCATCCTCAAGTTGAACAACAACTGGCTGAGCATTCTGCTAAATGGTTACAGGAATAGAGGTTGTAGTTGCCGTAGTCATGCTTCGAGTGAATCTTCATGTACGAACAAACACAAAACCTTTTGGCTCAAAATTTCCTCTATCACAACAGACTTGTTCTAACTGTTCAAGTTTTCGCATAGATTCATCACAAGTTTTTTTAGAAGTATAGAAATAAGAGGGGGATTCACGAGTGATAGAATCAAAATTCTCATCATTCATCAATTCACCATCCACCTTTATAGATGTGCTGAAACGTTTGACTGATGGGGATTGGTCCATATTTATTTTAGCATAAAAGGGATCGACCTTATGGGTACCATCATTGCTAATACAAGTATCTACAAGTGAACTTGCTTCTTGTAATTTAATATCCCCTAACTCAGCCTTATGAATATCATCCACCTTAGATTTTAATGGAGCTTTATGCTTCATACGAGTTTTAGGAGGAGGGTTTGGCCAATACTGTGTTGACCCTAGCTTATTTTCAACCAAGAATTCATACCAGGATCTACATCTAAGAGGTAACTGATGCTGGATTAGAATTTTAATCAGACCGTGGTGGAACAGGATCCTATCAGGGTTGCCTGTAGTACTTTGCACTGAATGTGTGATTTTATTCAAGCTTTGAAGTAAGTAAAAAGGAATATTGAGCTTACAACCCTTCAACACTAATAGTAATCATAGATGGTAATAATGAATATGAGAGAGATAGCTGTCACAAGAGACATACCTGACTAGGATTTCATAATATGCTCGCCATTCTGGTTTTAAGAATCTAACTGAAACCCCAACTTTTAACTTTGCATTGGTGGGAAAGGGTAACAGTAATGACCTACACCTTTTCTTATTGACCTTTCCTGCTTTAAACCAATGTTCTTCGGTCTGAGGAAGCTTTGTTGCCTCTGCAATCTTATCCTCATCAATTATAAATTTAAAACACCCAATTTGAGCTACATTCTCCCTCAAGCTCATAGCGAATTGTTTGGTGACTTCTGCATTATGACCACTGAAACATCTGAAAAACAAACCCCATCGTATATTTTCGAACAATACAGCAACTTTCTCATCAGCTTCCACCAGCTCAGGCCCTAAAATCTCGAATCAGCTGAGAGGAGCCATTGTCTCATCACTGCAACTCTCGTTTCCATTTGAAACGAATGTGGTTGTGAAAATCGAAGGAATAGGTATCCAAGTGAAAGGCATTATGTGAAATGTCAAATCTCCAATTGATTCATATGTGACAAGAACGAGAACCCCAATTTTGGCCATGTTAACCAAATTTTGAAATAATGAGAACAAATGCTAGGGTTTTGTGCGATGAGTAATGGATAAACTAGTCACAACTAACCAAATTCTTCATAAAACATTATGTTAATACTTTGAATTCTAATTGAACTTCCATATCTGAAGTAATTTAATTCACGGATCAATAATCAAATCATTGATAATACACAGCCCGGAATGATAGCTTCGTATAGCGTCATAAATGGAAATGGCTATCATTCATTTATGGAATTGAATTCCAATGACACGATTTCATCATTAAACCAAAAAATGTCAGTTAAATTGATAGGTGTCAAACAATTAGAACCAAAACCAAATGTCAATACAACCTCAATCTTTATGCAGTGATTTGAAAATATCATTATCATTAAAATCCCTATAAACAAATGTTATCAATTCAACCATTCATATCGTGTACCATAAACATGACTGCCAATTGATAATAAATAAGAATTACATGTCAAGGGAAATCGTGTTCATGAACTGGATGATGTGAAGTCATCATAACAATCCATAATGTCTCCTAGGGTTTCGTTATTGCAACTAAGTAGCAAGATTAATTCTAGATAAAAATTAAATCATTAAAAACCAAGATATATACATGTAATTGATTAAAAAATATAGATTTGAATGAATTCATGAAATCCCAATTACCTATGACCAAATACAAGATATGATCGGATGAAAAGCTTATAAAAAACTAACACAAAATCAAAATTTAACTATTATGATTATATTACAATGAAAATTTCAAAATGATATACATATGATTGAACTCTAGCTATTTCATGAGACTATATGTACAATTTTCACAAAGCAATGACATGATATTAAAAGATTAAGTTATATGTAAAATCTAAACTTTAGGGTTAATATAAAATATTCCAATTAATAAATCAACACTAATTATAAAAGTTACAAAAACTTATGATAATAAATACCTTATCAAAACCAAATTTTAAACATGTTGAAAATGTGTTTTCATTTTAATTCGAAAAACTAATTAGCATACTATACCTTGAATCTCCTAAATCAATATATATAATCAAATGAATTAATAATGATAAAAATTGATTATATATAAAATTTACAAGATTGGCAGCAACTAATTTATCAAATTTATGAAAGTATTTCATAAATTTCTAATATGACTCTTAACTCTTCTAAATTGGGAGTACCTTAATAATCGAAGATTCTGAAGGCGCTCTTATATAATAATTAAAAAAAAAAAATCATAGAAGAGAACTGATCATTTTTTCAGCATAATAGAAAAAATGAGAGGGTTGTTGCTGACTGCCAAAAAATGGCAATGACCTGGGTGAACCAGTTATCTCTTCTCATACAGTTTTTAAATGATAATATAAACAAAATCTTAAAACCTATTAAAAAAAATCAAAAATTCTTTGTCTAAGTAAAAACCATTATTCTAATATATATTCGTAAGTATAATTCAGAAATATCCCATCCTTTTAAATAAAAATCTTGTTAAAGATAAACTTAGAAATATCCTAATTGAAACAAAGTACTTCATAGTAAAAATAATCTTCACCATCAGTATAAGATATAGAAATTTACTTCTCTGAAAAATTTCCAGAATCTGTTCCATGAACATAATAATTTTCTTTCCTTTGTTTTTTTTTTTAACTTAAAACAATTACTCTAACTGAAGACTACTATCGAGGTATGATAACTCGATGTGATAGTATCATTCACGAGAAATATCTAGAATAAGCAAGTCGGCTCATGGTGATACCTCTTGTCTCCTGATTATTTAACCAAGAGCCATCACCCTGATGATCAGAAACGAAGTTATCCTAGACAGCACTGATGATCATGATTAGGTCGGCTTGTGCTGAGACCTCCTATTCTTCAATCAAAATTATGTTTTACAAAATAAGAGATCATTACCTAGCATGGTGACCAAATGGTAATGTAAGTCACTAATATCACCAAAAAATGAATCAGTTGGCTCGTGATGAGACCCCCTATGTCTTGACCTTGCAACCAAGAGCCATTATCAGTTTCCTAATAATGTCATGCCAGTGATATTTATGATCCTAATCAGATCGGCTTATTAATAAGACCTTCCATCTCTCATTTTAGCATTTTATTGAATGGAACATATTCTAAGAAGTTTTCAGATTGTAAATAACATTTTAAAAATAATGACCGATAGTAGAGATCCATAAGAATTTTTCAAAGTACAAGTTTCGAAAAAGGCATTAATTAGCTATCCCAACTATTATAAGAAAGTAGAAGAGTGAGGAATAATCTGAATAATACTTACAAATATTTACAAATAATGATATGTTCTTAATAGACTTAAGAAACTTTGATCATTCTGAACTAATTAAAAGATTTAGTCTAATATCATAATTTTAAACTAATGAACAAGCTGGCTTTTAAAACACAAGACTTATTTATTTACACTTATCCTTTCAATTGACACATGTACATTAATGACTGATTATTTTAAATCATATATACAGAAATTTGATAGTCCTTAATACAAATGATCTATTAATACTTGATTAAGAAAATCAAAAGCTAGTTGCAAGAGCAGAATGATGTTTGAAATGTACATAAGTATCATGAATTTATCATCATCCTTTACTTGATAATTTTTTTTACAAAATATTGACAATTTTATAAGAAAACTCTATATATATATATATATATATATATATATGGAAATTTTAAATAAAATTATTTACAAACAGAAAACAAGCTTATATACATAATTATACATTTTTAGGGTTTGAAAAATCAGTAGCAATATTTTTTTTAAATCATTCCATTCACTGGGAATGTTTCAAATTGACCTTCTAGGGTTTGCAAACGAAAGGTACTTGGACCTATCTTTTCAGCAATAACAAAGGGAACTAACCAAAGTTTTTGAAACTTAGTATGATCTCCTTTTTCCTCATAAACTTTATCCCATTTTAAAACTAAATCTCCCACCTGAAATTCTCGATTAGAACTTGAGGATTGGTCAAACTGGGACTTCACAATTTGTTGATGTTTTGTAAAATGTTGCTTTGACTTGTCTCTTTATTCCTCAAGTTTTAACAAAGTATTGATCCTTTTTTCCATTGTTGGACAATCTTCATCTTGAATAGACTGAGCTAACTGCAATTAAGGTAAAAATAAATTCGATGGTAAAATAGCTTCAGTTCCATAAACCAAGAAGAAGGGTGAGTTACCTATTGCAGCTTTAGGAGTTACCTTGTCTTCCCAAAGGGCATTAAATAATTCTGTATGCCAATCACGGTGGTGAGCTGAAATAGTTCTTTTGAGAATTTTCAATAAATTTTTGTTTGTTAATTTAGCTAAACCATTTCCATGAGGATGATAGTTAGCTAAATACCTAACTCTTATTCCCTTCTCTAAGGAAAATTGAGTGAACTCAACTGATGAAAAATATGAAGCATTATCAAAGACAAGGGAATCTGAAACACCAAATCTCATTATGATAAAAGATTCTAAAAATAATATAACCTGATTGGTGTTTACAACCCTTAATGGTGTAGCTTCTACCCAACGAGTAAAATAATAAGTTGCAGTTATTATATACTTGTGCTGCATAAAAGAGGGAGGGTTTATTGGTCCTACTATATCAATACCCCATTGATGAAAAGGTCTTTCTACTGAAACAGGTTGTAAAGGAAAAGATGGCTTCTTAACTCTTCCTGCAACAAGTTGACATTCATGACACTTTCTGACAAAAGCATAGGAATCTCGAAATAAAGTAGGCCAATAATAGCCAACCCTAAGAATCTTATGTGTAGTAGTTTCTCCACCAAAATGACCACCTGCCGGACCAAAATGTAACTCTTTCAAAATCACCTCTGTTTCATCTTTTTCTAGGCATCGAAGCAACACCCTATCTGAATTTCTCCTAAAAAGGATGTTATCAATTAATAAATAAGGAGCAAATTTCAATCTAAGTGCCCTCCTTTTCCTTGGTTCCAGGTAATCAGGAGCAGTTCCTGTTTCCAAAAGTGTTCTTCTATCTATATACGAGGAATCCTGTGGTGGAGGATAGCAGTAAATTTCCCTCATAAGTAAAACTTCATCAATGACAGCTTCAGAATTATTATTAGGTAGATGAGCTACTTCGGCAGCCAGTTTACATAATCCTTGGCCTTTGACTATCGTTGAAGGTTTAATTTCCAAGTCATACTCTTGAAGAGCTGTCATCCATGGTGCTCTTTTTTCTCCTAAATCGTTTTGCACTAACAAATTTCTGACTGAATGATAAGGAACTATCACTTTTGTTTTAGATTTCAATAAATATGGACGAAAGTGTTTGACAGCTTTAAAAACAGCAAAAGCTTTCTTATCAACTTCATGGTAATTAAGTTCAACACCTTTAAAATTCAAACTCATAAAATAAATTGGCACTTCATTATTTTGCTGATTTAGTTGAGTTAAAGTTGCTACATATGATATGTCAGGAAGCAAAAGTATACAATATGAAATATTTGTTAAAATCTGGGTTCAAAAGACTAGGAGCTTCTGAAATGGCTTCTAAAATTTTCTGAAATGACTCTTTTCCAATTTGTCCCCAATTAAAAATAGCATCCTTCTTAATCATTTTCTGTAAAGGACGGATGATTTCAGAAAACTAGGGATGAATCTTCTGACAAAATTTATTTTACCAAGAAATGATTACATTGCTTTCTTGCTAGAAGGGTAAGTTATTTTTGAAATAGCTTGGGTTAGTTCGGGATCAATCATGATCCCATGTTTTGAAACCACACAACCTAATAAAATACCTTCTGAAACAACAAATATTGTTTTCTTAGGATTTAAGGATACTCCGAATTTTCTACATCATTCAAATACCTTTCTAAGATGATTAATATGATCATGTTGACATTTAGAATATACAGTAACGTCATCTAAATAGATAACTGCTAAATGATTAATTAAGCCTCTAAAAGCAATATCCATTGCCCTTTCTAATGTTTCCCCATCATTAATTAACCCAAATGGCATCTTTCTATAAGCATATGTTCCCCATGGAGTTCTAAAAGTTGTTTTCAATTGATCATCTAGGGAAACCAATATTTGGTTGTATCTTGAGAAACCATCAAGAAGTGACTGTATCTCAGACCCAGAAAATTTTTGAAGAATTTGTTCCATGGGAGGAACTGGGTAATTATCCTTTTCGGAAGACTTATTAAGATTTCTAAAATCAACACATAATCTAATATCACCGTTTTTCTTCCTAACTGGAACTAGGTTGGCTACCCACTGAGTATGCTGAATAGGAAAAATAATCCTGGCAGCTAATAGTTTATTTAGTTCCTTCTTAATTGTTGGTTCTAATGACGGATGATATTTCCTTAGTTTTTGTTGAAAAGGTTTTGACTCTTGTTTAATTGGAATTATGTGTTGCATGACTTGTGGATTGAAGGTTTTCAAATCATCATATGTCCATGCAAAGACATCCTTAAATTATTTAAACAATTTTATGAATGTTGTTTTTTCTATGGGAGTGCAATCTATTCCTAGAGTTATAGTTTGAGGATTTAGTTCCGTTCCTAAATTTATGATTTCATATTTCATTTGAGAGCTATTGGTTTTACAGTTAGGAATAGATCTAAATTTATCTTGAAGATCAAATAAATTGTCTAGTCTCAAAACTGAATTAGGAATTGGTTTTACCTTCTCAAAATCTTTTTCAACTGAACAAAAATCATTTATTATCAAAAAATCCCGCAGATTTTCGTCATGTGTAACTTCATTAATGGCTGAATCTTTAAAGGTATCATCATTTGTTATAAAATTCAGCACCTACACATCATTATCAAACACATGCCAGTTAAAGATATTATCTGGTATAGAAGGCCTAAAAATCAATTCAACTGAAAAGAAATATGGTGTAAATTTTTCTGATGGGATTAATTTTGATGCTATATTTGCTAATAAATTTGCCTCTTGGTTTTGAACTATTGGAACTCAAATAATGTTGAATGCATCAAAATATGAAATGAGATTCCATACCTCTCGTTGATAATTATGCAAATGTTCAGAAAGGTAGTTAATAGAATTACGGACCTGTCTGACGATGATTTCAGAATCACCATATGCAATTAACACTTTGATATCCAAATCAATCGTTTTTTTCAAACCCTGTATTAAAGCTTCATATTCCACAGTATTGTTTGTACAATTAAATTCCAGCCTACAAGCTATACATGTTTTATTTCCTTGAGGGTCTATTAGCAGGCAACCAGCTCCTGCTCCTTCTTTAGACTTCGCCCCATCGAAACATAAAGTCCAAGTAGAACTATTAACAACAGCTTTACTTTCTATAATATTTACAATATTATGATTATCTACATCATTTATAATTTCCTTGAATGAAGAGTCATGATAAATAGTTGTCACATTAAGAATTTATGATTGCTGTTTATTTTCAGAAAAAATAGATTTTTCAGATTTAAAATTACCAAATCCTAGTTCATACATGTAATTCACCATAATGGAATCTGAAAAATAAAACTGGTTCACTAGGATCATGTAACTCTGTCACAGTATGTTTCATATATCTTTCTCTATTTATCTTAATTTGATTTGACTTTCCCTTCTTAGGTAACCATAATGTTGACCAGTCTGTAGCAAAGAATCCATTCAATTGTTGAGACCAATCTCTACTCAAAAATATCCCATACGCATCAGGAATATCTGCAACCACAATGTCTATAATTTGAAAAACTGAAGGGTTACAAGCAATCCTGACTAAAACATCTTTCATATCTCCTACAACACTCACATTTGTCCTATCCAATTGAGTTATTTGTGAATTTGATGGAACATATTTTCCATTCAACCTTTTGCATAAAGCTAAAGGCATTACATTGGAAGATGCTTCAGAATCAACCATGCAATTATGAACATTCCTATTAAAAATATCAAAGGTAAGTAGGAATGGAGGAGTTGTTGATTTTGAATTCTTTCCTATTAGCGAGGCTTTATCAGTTGTTGACTTTCCTTTATCAGTTGATGTTAAATCATTATTAGAATTGTTAGCAGCAACACTTTGTTTAGCATTAGGAATTATTGAACTCATGGCAGGATTTATAATATGACTATTAGGCATTGGTTAAATTTGAAGAAGATCATACATACTGATGCTTGCATGTGTCTTCTTTAAATCTTCAATTATGTCATATTGTAAATCCAACTTTGGAGCATTTTGAATAGGTTGAGCAATCCTTGTAGAATGAATCTGTTTGCTAGATTGAGTCCAATTATTAGGTTGTGAATTATTGTTATCATTACTCGGGGTAGAACTTGACGAAGCTCCAGGAGTGTTTGTGAATGTTATACTACGAGTATTATAGGCATGTTGTCCTGAAAGAGAACTTTTACCTTCATAATATTTTACAAGACTGTCCCAGAAATGACCGTTAACTTTTTGAGGTTCTTCCAATTCTTCATCATTTTCTGATTCCTCTTCCTCTTCATTTTCAGCCATTTCTTGATTTGAGGAAGTTTCAGATACGGATAAGATAGTTGGAATAGTATTAAAAATTTCTTCATTTACTTATATATTAGGCGGTGTACTTGTTTTATTATTAGTATTAGGATTCTTTCTAAACTGATTTCTGAAATATCCTCTAGAGGAGGAAGCTTCAGAATTAGTTTTTTTTAATCCTACAACTTCATTGGTTAATTCCCGAATAGCATTCTGTAGCTATTCTACATCAAATTCATTATCTTTTTCAGAATTAGGTTTTTCGATCTTCCTACGAGGGAAAGTATCAGATTTCCCACTTCTATCTGGTTCATAGGACATAGAATCCTTTTCAACTTTAATGGCTTCCTCAAAATTTTCTACCAAAGTTGTTTTACTAGCTCTCTTAACAAACATCCCAGGATATTTTGGTAAAGATGAAGTATAGTTTTCTATAATTATATCCTCGGGTGGTTGAGAAGCAATTGGAATTTTATTTTTTAATGTAAGAAACCTCTGATTAAAATATTTAATTATTTCTTTAGGTTCCATTTTAATCCGAGATAACTCAAGGGTTAAAAGAGTAGGTGTTTTATCGTCCCCAAATTTATCTAAGAAAGCTTTATTAAATTCAGCGCAATTTGTAATTGATCCTTGAACTAACAAAAAGTACAAAGTAGAGGCTTTTCCCTCAAAAGTTAAAGGGAACAACTGAAAAACCACATCTTTATGCTGAACATTCATGGTTTGAACAGCTAACATGAATTTATCTACATGCACCTCTGCAGGTTCTTTGTTATCTAGGTTAAACTTCGGAAGAAGTTTATCTGAATGTTTGGGAAAAGGATGTTGTACACCAGGCACAACTACAACAACTGTTCTCAACCAAGGAAGTTGTGGATTAGGTGGAGGATTAGGTGGAGGATTACCTCCTCATCCTACATATATATTTCCAGCCACAGGACTTCCTTCAGAATCTGAGGAACTCCCTGAATTAGATAACCTTGGACTATCAGGTGGGGATTCTGGAGGAGAAGGTGGTTGATCAAAACCGCATACTGAAGTCAATCTTCTAGAAGTATTTGTTCGAGTAGTTTATCTCTGATGACTTCTAACTTGATAAGTTGGAGTGCTATCAGCTTCTACTATATCTTGAGTAACTATATTCAATTGTGGATTACATCTTTGTTGTCTAGGTAGACCATAATATATTGGAGTTACACCAAGTTGATTAGCATATGCTCTTGTAAGAATATGACGTGATTCTTCTAAAGTTTGAGTACTCTGTTCAGGAGTAAATGGGGATGTGATATGATCACGCTCAAGGATGCTCCTAACAGTTTCTATGAATGGTGATCTACTGACTTTGGATTGTAATGGAGGTTGTTGACTGGTTGAATTTTTATCATTAGTTCTACCTACTATTAATCATTAACATGCCCTCCTTCTAGCGCCATTTGTTGGCCTGATTTTCTGACCTAGGCCAACTAAGGAGATTAAGCCCACACAAGTCGCTTAGAACAGCTCCCGGTGTGTTTAGAATAGCAAAATCTCACGGGTTATGGTCCTTCTACCAACTGAATTTTTCTCTTAAGGAGAATTTAAAATTCAGTAAAAATTTATCTTAATCTAATTATTATTTAAATAAACCCTAGAATTAGTTTTCTACAACCTAAGCTATCCTAAAATGATTTCTTAATGAAAGTCTTCGATTTTTGAGTATTTTTCTTCAAATATTCTAATTCAAAGAATATTATAAATATTATGAAATTAATCTAATCCTATTTAACAATTGTTAAATATAAACTACACTAAAACTAAAATTAACTAATTATTCTATCTCAACTGAGAGAAACTTAAATACTAGATTAATTATTAATTAATATTTCAAGTTAACAAAGAGATAAATAATTATGATTTAAATGAAAATATTTAAATAATTCACTTTAAATCACTCTGCTATACATTCACAATAACAAAAAATTAAAATAGACAACTACTTTAAACTTCTCTGTAATGTTTTATTAATTAACAATCAATAATCAATACTAAATATGTGAATAAAAGATGATATTTATAATGAAAACATTGTAAAAATACAAATGAAATCAAAATAAACATAAATATGTATATTACTAAGATCCGAATTTTCAATAAAAATATTGATCGATTCAATATAGTAACATACTCATTCAAATAGTAATATTGTGTTAACGGAGTATTATATTAGATAATGAATACAATCATAACAAAGTATAACTGTACCAATAGTATAACTAGAAGATGATATATTGAAATATATATATAAAAAGTGTTCAAAAATAGTACCGAACATTTATACCAGTCTAAGAACTTAAGTCACACTCCTTCTTCGAAGGTAAAACTCTAGTAAAGAGGTAAAACTAGAACTGAAATGATATTTCAATTATGTTTTTCTTCTGATACTCTATCATTATTACATCGAAATTACTAGTTTATATAACCAAACTAGTCCCTCATTTCAGTTTCTAATAAGTGCTATAATAAAGACAATAGGAATCCTATTCCTATTTAGTTGCATCGAATCTCTTCAACAAGACAACTGTCATAAACATTTAAACTATGGGATAAAACTGTCAATTAAGTGACTAGCCTGTATTATCTCCTACTTCAAATGAATTGACTTATAGCATGCCCATCTTGAACATAGAATCCTTCCAGAAGCACCAACGTATGCCAACTGTGAACAAAAACATCCTATATTCTTTATAGGATAACGATACCATGTACACCTATAACATACGAAATAAAATTCTTATTAAAATTATGTTAACAGAAAATAAAATAAAGGAAAAAAAATTATATGCATGCCTACAAAATCTACGATTTTGCAGGTGTGCTCATTAAAACATTTCTTACTTGTCAAAAAGGGAAATAAACCACATAACCAAAAGAGAAATGACATCAAGTTTTGTTTTGTAAACTGATTACTCTTCTTGCTTCAGAAAGTTTAGCTTTGATCCTGATAATTATCAACTTCTGTCGATCTACTTACTCAAGAAAGTGCTGGTTAGTGTTTATCATTGATTTCTTGGATTCCTTGTATCGATTCTTCTTCAGGTTCATGTCCTTTCATCTATTAACCCAATTTAGTAATTCTTCCGTGAAATTTTTATTTTCTTCATCTTTTAAGGCTGCATTTGCTTGACATTCTTTTAATTCATTTTTTAATTCTATGATTTTGGTTTCATATACTCTGTCAAGTACCTGTTGAAGGGTTTCTTCATCCTGATCATGAAATGAATCATCAGACTGAGAAGAATCAAGATTATTCACATCCTGCTCTGGTGATGGGATGCTTATAAATGATGGCTCAGGGCCAGACCCACAAGCATCCATACATGATGGTGCTATTTCAAACTTAGTTGGATCAGTAATGTTTTTGGCCAACGATTTTTTATGATTCTCCATTATGGGAATAAGTTCATTCATATGCATTGTCTCAGGAATCAAAGATGAAACATCATCCTCAAGTTGAATAACAACTGGCTCAGCATTCTACTGAATGGTTATAGGAATAGAGGCTGTAGTCGCTGTAGCCATGCTTCGAGTGAATCTTTCGTGTACGAACAAACACAAAACCTTTTGGCTCCAAACTTCCTCTATCACAACAGACTTGTGCTAACTGTTTAGTTTTTTGCATAGATTCATCACAAGTTTTTTTAGAAGTACACAAATGAGAGGGGGATTCACGAGTAACAGAATTAAAATTCTCATCATTCGTCAATTCACCATCCACCTTTACAGATGTGCTGAAACATTTGATGGATGGGGATTGGTCCATATTTGTTTCAGCATAAAAGGGATCGACCTTATGGGTACCATCATTACTAATATGAGTATCTACAGGTGAACTTGATTCTTCTAATTTACTATCCCCTGACTCAACCTTATGAATATCATCCACCTCAAATTTTATTGGAGATTTACACTTCGTACGAGTTTTAGGAGGAGGGTTTGGACAATACTATGTTGACCCTAGCTTATTTTCAACAAAGAATTCATCCCAGGATCTACAACTAAGAGATAAATGATGATGGATTAGAATTTTAATTAGACCGTGGTGGAATAAGCTCCTATCAGGGTTTCCTATAGTACTTTACACTGAATGTGCCATTTTCTTCAAGCTTTGAAGTAAGTAAAAAGGAAGATTGAGCTTACAACCCTTCAATGCTAATAGTAATTGCAAATGGTAATAATGAAGATGAGAGAGACGGTCGTTACAAGAGACATACCTGACTAGGATTTCATAATACACTCACCATTCTGGTTTTAAGAATTTAACTGAAACCCCAACTTTTAACTTTGCATTGGCGAGTAAGGGTAATAGTAATGACCTACACCTTTTTTTATCGACCTTTCCTCCTTTAAACCAACGTTCTCTGGTTTGAGGAAGCTTTGTTGCTTCTGCAATATTATCCTCATCAATTATAAATTAAAAACCCCCAATTTGAGATACATTCTCCCTCAAGCTCATAGCGAATTGTTTGGTAAATTCTGCATTATGACCACTGAAACATCTAAAAAACGAACCCCATCCTATATTTTCGAACAATACATCAACTTCATCATCAGCTTCCACCAGCTCAGGCCCTGAAATCTTTAATCGGCTGAGAGGAGCCATTGTCTCCTCACTACAACTCTAGTTTTTGTTTAAAACGAATGTGGTTGTGAAAATCGAAGGAATAGGTAAACAAGTGAAAGGCATTATGTGAAATGTCAAATCTCCAATTGATTCATATGTGACAAGAACGAGAACCCCAATTTTGGCCATGTTAACCAAAATTTGAAATAATGAGAACAAATGCTAGGGTGTTTTGCTACGAGTAACGGATAAACTAGTCACGACTATCGAATTCTTCAGAAAACATTATGTTAATACTTCGAATTCTAACTGAAATTCCATATCCAAAGTAATTCAATTCAGGGATCGATAATCGAAGCATTGATAATACGTAGTCCGAAATGATAGCTTTGTACAGCGTCATAAATGGAAACGACTATCAATCATTTATGGAATTGAATTCCAATGACACGATTTCATCATTAAACCAACAAATGTCAGTTAAATTGATAGGTGTCAAACAATTAAAACTAAAACGAAATGTCAATACGACCTCAATCTTTATGCAGTGATTTTAAAATATTATTTTCATTAAAATCCCTATAAACATATGTTATCAATTCAACCATTCGTATCATGTACCATAAACATGACTGTCAATCGATAATAAACAAGCATTGCACATGGAGGGCAATCGTTCTCATGAACCAGATGATGTGAAGTCATCATAACAATCCATAATGTCTCCTAGGGTTTCGTTATTGCAACTAAGTAGAAACATTAATTCTAGATAAAAATTAAATAATTCAAAACCAGTATATATACATGTAATTGATTCAAAAATATAGTTTTGAATGAATTCATGAAATCCCAATTACCTATGACCAAATATGTCAAGATATGATCGGATGAAAAGCTTATAAAAAACTAACACAAAATCAAAATTTAACTATTATGATTATATTACAATGAAAATTTCTAAATGATATACATATTACTGAACTCTAGCTATTTCGTGAGACATATGTACACTTTTCACAAAGAAATGACATGATATTAAAAGATCAAGTTATATGTAAATCTAAACTTTAGGGTTAATATAAATTATTCCAATTAATAAATCAACCCTAATTATACAAATTACAAAAACTTATGATAATAAATACCTTATTAAAACCAAATTTTTAAACATGTTCAAAATGTGTTTTCATTTTAATTCAAAAAACTAATTAGCATACTATACCTTGAATCTCCTAAATCAATATATATAATCAAATGAATTAATAATGATAAAAATTGATTATATATAAAATTTACAAGATTGACAGCTGCTAATTTATCAAATTTATGAAAGTATTTCATAAATTTCTAATATGACTCTTAACTCTTCTAAATTGAGAGTACCTTCAGAATCGAAGAATAATAATAATTTTTTTAAATAAATCATAGAAGAGAACTGATCATTTTTTCAGCATAATAGAAAAAATGAGAGGTTTGTTGCTGACTTCCAACACATCCTTGGGGTTGAACTCAAATATAATTATGGCAACTAAGAATAGACATTGTTTCACTTCACATTAACCCCAATATACTAGGAAATTCAAGAGAGAAGATCCCAAATATATGTCAACAATTTTCAGCCCTTTAGAGCAATCTTTTTATGTATAAACCAGATCTGAAATCACTGCAATTAATGTACTTTTACAATAATAAATTTGTCCTATCATATTCAATATAAATGTTTAATTCCTTAACAATTTCATAATTAACTTATGTCAAATTAGTATGACATATAAGTGCTAGAAGTTACCAGATCACTAAGACAGTGATAGTTGAAAATCAAGTCCACAAAAGGAGAATTTTGGATAGATGAAAACTTTATAGATATAAACAAGAGATGAAGTTTATGTGTGTACTTTCAGCTTATCATAAGATGATACAACCCTCCAAGTTGTCTAAAAGCCTAGTCATGGAAAATCAAGAAAATCCCTAGCTCCACCAAAGATACTCGAACAAGCTAAGGGTTGTAAGGTACTCTCAACTCCCTCTTGGTCCCCTATTTTTCAAAAATTATCAAAGTTATCAAAGTATTCATAGCTATACATTCTGGCCTCTTGCACAACCTAAGGTGTAATTTATTTTGCACCAAGAGAAGTGATTTCATTCTACAGCCCCAGCTAAAATGGAAAATAATTGAAGTTTACACGCCGTTTTTTTTATCTTTTTAGTGCTTAATCTATCTGGGCTTAAGATGGGTCTATGCTATTAATAGGAAAGTGCCTTCTATTTGAGTTGTAACACTGATATCCAATTAATATTCATCTTCTTGACATATCCTTTCTTTCAAATTATCTCACCTTTGATAGAAGAATGTGGCTTTACCCAGGAAATATGTAGTTGAACTGTTGACTGAAAACTCTTGGACACTTACCACTTGCATACCGTTCTTAGAAAAGAAACATACACCAAGGAAGGTACCATCTTGGGCCAAACTGTACCTTTAAAAGGAAAATATTGCAGTACATTTGTCTTGTCTTCACTGAGTAGTGGTGAACAAGGCATTCAAAGGCATTTTTGCAAAATGAATCTCTAGAAAAATATTCCATCAACGTGCATAATCTTGGCACTGAAATTTGTTGCATTGAACATTAATGAAACCGATGTTATTTACTTTTGGATCCTATGCATAAATTAATTTTCAATGCCTATGAAATTAGTATTGAATGAGGAAGGGGTGGGCCTCGAACCCAACAAAATGAGGTTGTGCCCCAAGTAAAATTACAAGTTATAATGTTTTTTTAATATGTCCCAACAAACAAAGAAAACATGGATGGATTAAATTCACATGGTGTATTTAGGGAATGGTGCTATTTTCGACCACTATGGATGAACTTCAATGGTCAGCTCTATATCTGATATGAGTGGATCATACACCTGGTCCTTCCTATAGCTATGTTGGAGAAACACTAATCACATGATATTTTGTAAAGCCCAAGGAGATATAATCCATCTATTGTTTTTATCATCAATTAGATAGAAAAACATTGTGGAATCATTGAATGGTATTTTTGAAGAGGTCCTGAGAAGAAACCATGTCACATCTAGAGCTTGAATGGGAAGTGGAGGTTCTCCTGTTGGTAAGGTTCTTACTTATTATAGCATTTCAAATTAGACTTGTTTGTCTTGTGGAAATATTGAAACTGTTCAAAGGAAAGGGAATTAAAAACTATATTAGATTATTGGGAGGGTACATTTGGAAGGGAGGAGAAATAATCCAATGGAACATCCAATCTGATTAAATGGGTGCATCAAAAAGGGGCATAATAATCAAATACAGTGATCCATCAAATACTGCTCAAGAGCCAAAGTAAGGAAGGGAAGAGGCTAGGGAACCAAGAGCAATTGACTAGGTGACTAACCTTGAGCACATTGACTCGTAATCTAGTGCAATTGACCCCATTTCCAGTTGGAGTTTTCAATTTTTATGCAAACTAATGATCTAGCATATAAGAAAATAAATGCTTAAAGACAAGGGCATAAAAGATAATAATATAATATGTTCTATTCATTTTACCCTTAGTTCCACATCACAAACTAAGGCCTACTAGAATTTCCTTCCTTAGCAAGTACCCAATGTCCTATCAGTAGCTAATCCTACCTCTTTAAGGTAGGCGAGAAGGATGGAAGCACCCATCTAGAGGGGATCACTTATCGCATAGTGAAGGTAAGCTCGCTTACTCAAGTAGTTAAGGAAAATCACAGCGTAAGGAAGAATATAGATCCCCAAAACTTGGTAAAGGATAAACATAGTGAAGATAAGGTTATCCCTTACCTACCTCCCTTTTCCATGAGAGAGTGTGTGAAGCCTTTCACCCTTCTGAAAATAAGGATTTTGTATTCATGAGACTCCTTGTAAGATATAGGACCATGCCATTGTGTTTGTTTTTGGGTGTTTGGTGCATAACCATTGTGACCTATAGGTGCAACAGGGTATCCCAGTGTGGATGGAAGAATCAGGTAGTAAATACGAGGATGCATCCATGGAGACTCCTGTGGTAGTAGATTGCTTGAACAATTGAACAGCACCAGGCCCGATGAGGATATAGGGAAGGATTTGTAGCAATAATCATATGCTTGGGATGGATTACCAAAGTATTCATATGATGAAGGGTTTGAGTTGACAAGAACATATCAGTGTCTAGGGTTCAACACGAGTAAATCCTTGTTCTTTCCGAGTTATTTTATCTTAGTTTTTATGAACTTGTGTAGTTATTGGTAGAAATAAGTAGCTACAACAACCATTCCAGTCCATGCATTCTTAGTAGACCCCTTCATGCATACTTCACTTATATATTCCCAGACTTGGTATCATAGCAATAGTGTCAATGGAGACTAAGTCCTCTATGATGGGAATCATCCTGGTGTTGTATTTCACTATCCTGTTCTTTCTTTCTTAATTTCCACTTTCATTGAAGCCACCTCCATAAGAAGCCATCTAGGGAATTAATCTATCTTTTATGGGAAAATATTCAGTTTTCAAAAGTATTTGGTTTACAACCCAAAATATGTGGTAAAAAATATTCAAGATTTACTTTTTTTAGATGGTTGCCTCAGATAGAGATGCACTAAATGGAAATACATGGTATAGAATCTTCATGATTCTAGTTATAGGTTTAGTTATTCTTTTTTCTATCAGTATCCTCACCTTTATATGCCACCTTTATATATAAAATTACATGTATGGATGGGATCATACCTTTATCTCTCTATCTGTTCATATAAATCACTCCCTTTTTCTGTTTTAAAAAATAGTTTCAATGAGAGCATTGTTCAAACTTGAAAGGGTGATGTTATACCTCTAGGAGTCTCTATATGTTGTGAATTGAGAGATCCTGGTAACTAACTCAAATGCTCAATAAAGGGTATAAATTGGATCAAGTTGGATGACTTGATATGCTTTCATTCACTCAAAACACACATGGATACACTCAAACATAAAAGGTTTTCAACTATACTTGTTCATAAATTTTTATGAAGAGGTAAGTGGATGAAGAATACTCATCATACTAGCAGAAACACACTCAAAATTGCATATATATATGTCTATCTATAATAGGCAGAATAACATGTGAGTCCAGTCTATCAATGAAAAGACAAGACGATAGTTATCTGTCATTAGACAAACATAGTTTTGGTTGAGAATCCATAGTGATTGCTAATGGCATATTCTAGAGAATTTGTTTGTTTGTCCTTAGACAAACATAGATAAATGCAAAAAAAAAAATTACTCACAGTTATAGAAAAGACAGAATATGGAAGTCTGAACATATACAGTGAAAGAAGCTTCCATTTCAATATGTATTCCAAAATGTCTTTTATACATGAATGGAGTCAAATATTCAAAGTTGAACCACTCAATCTCGAGGATTGCACCCCCCATTTAGATTGAAAATAATACCACTTTATAAAAATTACAATGATAAGTTTAGATCCCAAATTGTTGGATCTAGAATTTCTAGATACATAAATTAGTTGTTGTTTTGCTGGAAATGAAATCATAAAAATAAACTAAAATTGAAGTATTGAATAGATAAGAACTGTTGGTTACAAATCTCCTAGGAATGGGAATGATCTTCTTAGTTGATATTTGACTTTGTTGATCATGCTCCTAGAAAATTGGGATGCTTTTCCTCTTATTATTTTCCAAGTGGACTTCACCAAATGTGGAGATGTTCTTCAATGTTATAGACTTGATCCTTGATAAAGAAGAACTCGGTTGATGTTTCCCTTTGCTGAAGGTGTGAAATTGGATTCCTCTTTGATATCCTAAAATAATCTTGGAAAATATACACTATTCATATCTCAAAATAAGGCACATGATCTCCCAACTTTGATGTGGAAGATGTTGTTGTATTAAGATTAGAACCAATCGCTCATGAAACAACTCCATTTCTAGTACTTGAACCTTGACATCTAGACACGTAACAATCCCCTAAATCTATGAAGATCTTCTCCAAAGGTGGAGTTATATGTGGCAAAGAATTTTGATCTCTTATCCTCTAACTACTATGTTTTCTTTCTTCATTAGTCTCTTCTCATCTCTGCATAGAGAATATATATTAAAAATGATTTTCTACCTGCTCATATGACAAATCCTCCATCATCCTCAATTCACTTTCGCTCATCAGTTTGATTAGGTTTATGATCCCTCAAAATAACAAAAGATTTTTTAGACCTATAGAAAACAACTTGAGAGTCACCTACATTAGCTACCGACATATAGTCTCCAACTACAGAAGCAATCAATGCAGTTGACCCAGCATCCCTATGTTGATGATTTTCCACCTTAAGAAATTACGAGTTTGTTTGTTGGTAATCATCAGTTATAACTATAGTGACCACAACACACTCTGCAATGGTGTGGAATGCAATTCTTTCATAGAATGGAACATGCCTCTCTAACAATACAATAAGCTCATAGCCTGGGTTCCCAAAGGTCTCGTTGATTCTTTTGGCCATAGAATGTGTCTCGGCTAGCACATATTCCGCATCTTAACCCCTACTCCTTGCTTTGCATAATTAAACGTATGAAAACCTATCAAATCTGAGTTAAGAAGAGCTCCGAGAATCTCATCTCTTACTGGCAGTGTTCGATAAATTTCAGATGAAGGGAAGGGGCTTTGTAGAAAGAATCCAGGCTTAAACTTAGGAAACCATTTCCTAAGGAAGGCAGGAAGCACCATGAGATGATAATCATGGACCCATACATAGTCATCTTCTGGGATGATCACCTCCATGACCTTCTCTGCCAAAAAATTAGTTTGCATATACATCATCCTTCCAGAGTGATTGATCATAGCTAACCCCATGCCTTAGAAAAAGAGGAAACATGTAATAGAATAATGGAAAAAGTTTCTGGTTGCAAAACCCATGGTAAAATTTTCTCAAGAGATCAGGAAGGAGAAAGGTTGGCACACACTTAAAATTTTCTAGGAGAACTTGTGCAACATCATCTTGTTCACTCAAATCCCATTTCATCTTCATAGTCACTACTAGTTTCACTAATTATGTACAATAAATTGTGTTGAAGCACCAGGATTCCACTATAAAATAGAGCATCGTCTTCGAGTCCCATCAGGAAAGCTAATGATCGGTTTCTGGCATCTTAAATACCAAACCACTTTTGTTCCACTATATGACGTGGATACTAGTATATGCTGAACCTTTTGATTCCAAGATAAAAATGAAACTTCCCCTTGAGCACCTGATCCCACACCCTTCAATGGTGCATAATGAGTATGTGCTATAGGATCTAGGAAATCGACAAATCAAGTAAAAATTGATGAAAACGCTTTAAAAAATACCATTATATTTAGATCACTAATAGATGGTAATGAGGAAGAGCCTTGGAATTAAACTTAGTGTTAGAGTGGTAGTCTTTGTAGACTCAAAGGATCTTATAACCCAAAAAATTTTCCTCAAAGGACCTTGTTAACCTAGTTAAAATCAGTGGCATATTGGTAGCTCTTGCATACTCAAGGACATCGTTAACCCAAATGGTTCCCATCCAGCTTATCACAATGGAATAAAAAAAATGCTCTTTCTACTCTTCCTCCATATCACTGAGCACAACTATATCAGTTACATGCCCTGTATACTTCATCTCCATAGATAAAATCTCCAGCTTTACATACATTTTTTGTGTTTGCAAATGTGAAATGGTGAATTTTTTTATGGATTTCAATCCAACTGCACACAGGAATATTTGTAATACACATGTCTTGCATCTCTTTCCGGACCTTTTCAATGTAACTCTACCTACCATCTATGATATAGATGCTTGATAGAATCACATAAGGGAAATAATTTTGAGAGTTCACGTTAAAATTATATTCTACCACAAGCTCTCATAGCTCTAGGTTGTCATGTAGTCTACAGGAAGAAAGAAAAAAACTCCACATAGTAATAGTGGAATTCATTGGAATTTTGTTGATAAAATATTATACCTCATCAAAGCGCCCAAGACAAGAAAGAAGGTCAACCATGCAACCATAGTTCTCCATTGTAGGATGTACTACATGATAATATTTTCTAATGCTATCAAAGTAATGATGAGCCTCTTCTATTAGACCTGCATGACAGTCAAAACACATAGTAATGTGACCCAGTATGACCTGCATGGTAGGATGCAGTCAAAACACATAGTAATGTGGCACGGTATGACCTGCATGGCAGGATGCAGTCAAAATACGTATTAATGTGACATGGTATGGGTTTATGCTAGAGTCTCGCATTTTCTCAAACACTTTGATGGATTCCCTACCAAAACCATTCATCACATATGTTGCAATCATGGATGTCTAGGAGATGGCATTTCAATTTTCAAGTCATCGTGTTGAATAAATCATGTTCCTTATCTAAGTTCACACATTTTCCGTACATGTCTTCCAGTGCACTCCCCATAGAAACATCATTCTGAAATTGCTTATAATTATTTCTCTGTGGATCTCTATATCGTATTTTGAAGCTACATTGTTAGCACAAGCTTCATTATCTGTCTTTTATCCTTCATTCATGTTTGTCACCATTCCTCTCAAATTGTATATCAAGAAGCATGGTCTTATTGCACTTGATATTGCAAGTTATCAACCTGCCACAGATAGTCAGAAAGATCATAATGGAGAGCATGCTTTAAAGAGAAAAAGACCGAAGCATCACCAGACTAATGCAACCAGGTTGTAGAAGGGTTGAGTACAGTGAAATCCAAGGCCAGGAAGGAACGGGAATCATGCAGGAAAGATGAAACCATTGTCATAAATTTGTTGTGTTTATTGATGGGAATTGGACCTGCACTAAGGGTTGTTGCTTCTATGAGTGGGGAAGACTTTAATATTCAAGCACAACTAAGGTCTTATTGTATTTTTTCAAGAATGAAAATATTTTTCAGATAGAATGTTTTATTAATTCATAGAGATGACTATTTGATTTTAGACTTTTAATTAGGGAAGATTGGTCTAGTGAGCGTCATCATCGGAAATATGACTTTAAGGAAGCCCTGTAAAATTACTGGATTAATATCAAGCTTATTTGTCCTGACATGAGGATATGCTCCTAGTTACTATTGAAGCTTGCAAGTGGAAAATTCCTCTCATAGAGAGAGAGAGAACAACTAACTAGAACAACGACATATGTATTTCCAGGCTTGTGCCTATTGTAGTCCTTATTGTAGTTCCATTCATGGAGCTCTTGATACCTCTTTTTTTAAAAATATTCCCCAATATGTTTGCATCCACCTTACAGGATACAATGAAGGAAGAGGTGCTATCTATCATCTTTTGAATAATTCAGTATATGTTAGGATGCTTGGTGGTATCAAGGTTGAAATCATCTTTATTTTTTCACTACAACGATTATATTTGTATTAATAAAAGGGTATTTGTATTAATAAAAGGGTGGTATCTAGTCTAGCAGAAAAATTACATCCCAAAATACCAACATATGTTTGAAAAAGAAAAAGGAAAGGAAGAAACAGAGGAGGGATCATAACTTCCCCTTTTTACTGTGGAAAAATTCACGTAAGTTATGATACCCTGTTTATTGAAAATCGTACAATACTGACCAAATAGATACATAAATTTATAAAACATGTTTCCTAGGATAAATTCTTGTGTTCTCTGTGAATGTGTTTTCTTTCAGTGATCCTCATGTATGTTACTATTATGTTATTGGATTTTGGTAAAATGTAGCAGCTTAAGTAAATATTAAGACTTATGGATGTAAATTAATTATATTCTCTTTGAGAACCTGAACCCTGGAAGAATTTTATAAAATCAGATTTATGTATAAACTTTTAAACTATAGTGCTTGTTTGAGGGTGATTTGTTTCAGATTCTTTGATTATTTGGGTATTTTAAGTTTAATGCTTACTGGTTACTAAATAAATTCAAGTTATCTGGATTATCATTCTATAATAGGTTAGAGGATTGTGAGGCGTGGCATATGATCACCCTATGATGACATTTTAGCATAGGTAGAGCATGTTGTTGGACTACCTGTAGCTCCATCTTTTGTTTTTGGCATGGGTGACATTCTTCCTTTTGATCCAATGGGAATGATGCATCAGTTTATCATGCATCAACAAGGAATTCCACAAAATATACAACCATTTGGTGTCCACGTTCCTCAACCCGATTTTGGACAGTTCCAATCTATATCCGCTATTGTTACTCCACAACAGCTTATGACCCCTCAACAACATCAACATGTATTTGTATTCCTAGCTTGTGAGTACTTTAAGCTTAGAAATTTATATAATTCAGGAGGCTAGTTTGATAGTTTGAACTTTGGATGGAAAAATTCCACTTAGAAGTTAGCCATTTTTATTATAGCTTATTCAAAACAATCATCAATATTTGCATAACACCAGCCTTCACAAGTCCAACGATTTCCATTGAGATAGCAGTCACATCCTAACCACCAAGTGAATTCAAAATCATAAGTGTTGCATTTTAAACATCGATATTTGTAGACACATTCTCAGCAAAACCAAACCGGGGGTGATATTGTCACGTCCCCGTCCCTCAACCGGCGAAGAGGACGCGATGAGCACATCAAAATACAACCAGGAAAAATGCCCCATGAACATAAACAGAATTCAAATGCTGAAATCGAAACTTACAAGCATACACAAATGCATTTATCTTTGATCATACAGCGGAAGCAACACAATCACATCCCAGCATTTGAACATCAATATAAATTACATAGATGCAGTAAACAGCAGTACTTATCTTTTGATGAAGAATTCACCCGCAACCAGCTACATCGTTGCAACGTTCCACCCAACCATAGGCCAGCTTGCTCATCAATCTCTCAGCAATGCTGCCACCCCCGAGTTGGGCATGATTCCTCCGGAATAAGGGTTAATTGCAGGCTTATACATAGCCAAGGGGACATAAACGACAAACCAATCACAGCTGGGTTTCACAGGCTGTCAACAAACAAGCCAAGCCAAGACAGTCCAATGGACAACCACTGCATACCAGCAGCCATATCAACCATTCACAGCTCTGTGAAGAAGGAAAAACAACCAGGGACAGCCCCAAACAATGGATGACCAAAACTTAAACAGGGAAAACGAATTCCTGAGTCATTCTTGGCCCTATCGTGGCCAAAATGACTCTCACTCAAATTTACAATGGCCCCCAAACGTAACAGCAAATACATTCATAACATGGGGAAGACTACAGCCCCGAAATCTACCAGTGAGCATAACCTACAGCAGGGAAAATGACCCAATTAATCTGTGAGACAGCCAAAAACGTGAATGGCCCTTCACAGTCAGTCATGGATGGAAGAGCACGGCTCTCAGCTCACTATGTGCGCCCCAAACAGAAGAATGCTTGTGCGTGGGTAAACAATCCGACCCAGCAAGGAAAATAACAGACAATGGAGGCCCTGCGTGAGGAAAAACGAATCCATTTTTTTTCCCGTGGATGCACCACTATCAGGAAGGATGTGAATTTGCAGTTTGTGGGTGCTCAGCAACTCGTGGGGGAGAGGAAGAAAACCTGCGTGAGACCAAAAACGCCCCAAAACCTGTGCGTGAGGAGAAAACAAAACCAAAATCGTGGTGAGAGTGAACTGACTAGGGATGAGTGCGTGAGGGAGAAGAAT
>LPNX010476749.1:231970-377728 GCA_001517045.1 Pseudotsuga menziesii | reverse complement strand
TGTGCACTCTCTTCCGGTGTGTGCCATGCAGGTCCTATTCATACTCAAGCAATCGGTTATCATGGAAATAAATCAAAACATGTTCTGCATATGAAATTTAAAAATTAGACATGCATATTCTTAACAAAGGTCACAGAACACTTATCCATTTTCCGTCGCAGCATGCCTTTGTATCTGTTAGGCACCGTCAAGGAGTCGGGAAAACTGAATGCTAAGCTGGTGAGCTCGATGTAGAGCTAGGAAAACCTACACTAGAACTAGCCTAACTTCTATAACATCCACACACACACCTAGCACAAGGAATCAGTCCCTTCTCTACTACACAGTCCCTCAGGCCCTGCATTCCCTTCTAGTGCTATCCCGGGGTTGTGGAGAAGAAAGTCAGCCCTCTAGCTCTGTCTGTGTGGTTACCCATCACCAGGTTTAAGCAAACCAAGGCCCCATCCCTGTTTCTTGTTTACGTTTCATATCCACACGCGTCTTACTGACATAATCCAAACCATCTCACTCATGTTATCACCAAACATCCAGTGCAGATGAGACATTTTCAAAATGTCTAATGGAGTTTCACCCGAAACCCATTTCCAAGATAAGGGAGAACCTTCCCATGAAGTTTGGCTTCCACAGGCCATCGTACATGGTCTTCCTGCAGTGTGTACTCCATGTGTCCCTCCTGACACAATCTCACACAAGCCAACAATGATTAGTAGCCGTTAGTACCTCTTAAATCCGAAATCCACAATTCAAATTTAACAACCCGTACCAACTAATTTTTACAACCATGAGACTTCTTCTCATAAATGGTAGATTTTGGCAGTGGTCAGGGACTTACCTCTCACTATCATGTTTGAAATGATCTACCTGAAACATGAATTTCAATCAACCAAACACAATCTTGTGCAAGCCAATGGTGACTATAAGTGGTCAGCATTTTCTTAAATTTGCAATTCATAACGCAAATCTAACAAGCTCTTTTACACGGTAGATTCCAGCATTGGTCAGGGTATTACCTCTCAATGCCGTTCTTGGAATAATCTACCTGAAATATAAGCTTCAAACAACCAAACACAAGCTTATGCGAGCCAACAATGGCTAGTGGTTGTCAGCAATTTCTCAAATCCGAAATTCACAATTCGAATCCTAACAACCTATTATGCATATCATATGGTAGATTCAGGCATTGGTCAGGACCTTACCTCTCAATGCCGTTCTTAAAATAATCTACCTGAAACACAAGCTTATGCAAGCCAATAGTGACCAATAGTTGTCAGCAATTTCTTAAATTTGAAATGCACAATTCAAATTTAACAGCTCTTTTACACGGTAGATTCTAGCATTGGTCAGGGCCTTACCTCTCAATGCCATTCTCAAATTGATCTACCTGATACATGAGCTTCCGTCAACCAAACACTTGGTAAGTATGGATGCATATACTGTCTCATTGCTACAACCATCACTGAAGCATTTTCAGAATTTATAAAATTCAAATACTTCAAAGGTTAGTCACATCAGTGTTCTCAAGCTCATTTACTTCATGTAATCATTATCATGCTAACATTGCAAGGTATAGTCACAGCATTAATGCAATTTAAATGAAGTGGTTAGATACTCCTTACTTCACAAGCATATTATTCATACCACCTTGCTCTTCAATAGAGCATTTCTGGCAGCCGCTTATTCATGACTATCCTGCATTCATAGCAACCTCTGTAATGGTTCCTGAATTGTCATTAATTCACCATTTCAGCCATTAGTTCTCCATAATATCACATGCATTCATCTCAATGCATTCATGCCATGCATCACAACATTGCACCTACACTTATGCAATCAATCATTTACACCTTCATAGGCATACATTCAATGCATGACAACAAGATTCATAAAATCTTCTTAATGCATGTCCATTCAACGCTACCTTGCATTGGTTCAGGAATACTATGCATTCAATCATACCATGGCCTAACCATGACTACCTCATATAGGATGCATTACTATAATAAATATCATTAACATGTACAGGCATGACACCTTTCTACATTCCAATATTCACATGGTGTGAGGTCTCTTACCTGGACCAATCCATGGAATTTGTCATAAGCAAACTCTTACCTGCATGGGTCATACTTACACCCTTACCATGACCACTTTGATTGGTCCTTGCAGGAGATTTGCAGAATTTGCTCACCAACTATTGTCATGGACTTGTTGCCTTATTCCCTTCTCCAGAGGCTTGTTGGTCTCATTCATCAGCATCAGCAACATATTCATCCGGGTCCATGTCATCGTTGGTTTGTCCACTAATGCCAACATCAAAACAATGATTATCATCAGTGGTTCATTATACATATACAATTTCCAATATTCTTATCAATCATGCAATATTCTATGCATGCAATACATATCCTCATGCATTTCAAGCATAAACTTAGGAAATGTAGTTATAATCAGCAAGATAGGGTTTAATGAAAACTTCCCTTTCAAATCCCTCATCTTCTTATGGAATTTCTTTTCCACACAGCAGCTAGTTGACTTCATAGTCCCTGCTGCCCTTGGGCATGCAACTGTCCAGATTTGTCCAATTGACAACAGCGGCCATCATTAGCACTTTGCTGCTCCATGCTTAGACTCTGGTCACTTATCCCTATTCCCCACTGGATAAGCTTTCCAACGCCTGTTCACACGGGTCATTCCGACCTCGGATGTGAAAACCACACCCCTTCTAAGAATGAAGACTTTCAGCAAACCTTTGCATTTTACACACAGCTGCATTTTGGCCGAGAATGTTAACTTCAGCCACCACACTTCCATTGCATCATTCATCTTTTATGAATTCTAGACTCGACTAAATTGCCCCAACATAGAGTCTTCTGTCCGCAAGAACGACTGTCTCGAGAGACGACGGGGGTCAAGGGGTCTTTTTTGTTTGTTTGTAAATCTATGTTTTTCGTGCAATCTGGCGCATTAGCCCGCTGCCATTTTTCCCTTTTTCAGCCCTGAAAATTCTCTGAAAACAAATCAAAATTTCACTGAGAAACAGTTGAAATCGGCTCCTGGAACCATTGTTCCTTCCGCAGAATCGGCTCTTGGGAGCATCAGCACACCCGCTGAATCGGCTCTTCCACCATTCTCCCCTCCGCTGAATCGGATCCTCACTTCATCTACCCATCCGACGTATCGGCTCCCGGAACCATCATCACAGCCGCAACGTCGGCTCCTTTCCCATTCTTTCCTCCGCCGAATCGGCTCCCTGACCATTCTATCTTCCGCCGAATCGGCTCCCCGAAAGCTTCTACCTTCCGCAACGGCGGCTCCCCAGAAGCTTCTACCTTCCGCAACTGCGGCTCTTCGGAATTTCCAAACCTTTCGACATCCGCTCTTCCTTGGATGAACTTTCCTCATCGGGCGTCGGCTGAATCTTGGATCGGGAGTCGGAAGACTTTCCAATCGGAAGCCTGATCGCTCCTTCACCCGCAACGGCGGACGCTTACTTCACAAACTCTTCCAACCGCCCCAGCACTTAAACAATTTTCAATCCTTTCGGTGGCGTCGGTGATCGGACGACTTCTGAATCGGGTGCAAGATCACTCTGCCGTCCGCAACGGCGGCTCTTCCGTTATTCTCCAACTTTGAAAACTCTTTCGCAACGGCGGACAAAACTTCACGAATCCTTCCGCAATGGGGGACAGGAACTTCGCCAGTTCTTCCGACTGGCCGCCCATTTACTTAGCCAAAATTCAAATTTTCCGTGGCGTCGGCGATCGGGCGTATCTTGAATCGAACGCGAGATTACTTCGCCACCGGCAACGTCGGAGGTTAACTCTGTGAACTCGTCCGCAACGGTCGGACGGGCAACTTCACCCACTCGTCCGCAACAGCGGACGTTGACTTTGTTAGTCCCTCCGCAACGGCGGAATTCCACTTCCTCCAGTGGTCCGACTGCTCACACTTGGGTGATTTTCTGAATTCGTTGCTGCTCTGCTAAACAGAGAAGGTAATTCTACCTTCTGTCCCTGCATATTCATGGTCCAAATAGGCCCATTGTTGCAACCATGGCGCTCTGATACCATATTGTCACGTCCCTGTCCCTCAACCGGCGAAGAGGACGTGACGAGCACATCAAAATACAACCGGGCAAAACGCCCCATGAACATAAACAGAATTCAAATGCTGAAATCGAAACTTACAAGCATACACAAATGCATTTATCTTTGATCATACAGCGGAAGCAACACAATCACATCCCAGCATTCAAACATCAATATAAATTACATAGATGCAGTAAACAGCAGTACTTATCTTTTGATGAAGAATTCACCCGCAACCAGCTACGTCGCTGCAACGTTCCACCCAACCATAGGCCAGCTTTCTCATCAATCTCTTAGCAACGCTGCCACCCCCGAGCTGGGCATGATTCCTCTGGAATAAGGGTTAATTGCAGGCTTATACATAGCCAAGGGGACATAAACGACAAACCAATCACAGCTGGGTTTCACAGGCTGTCAACAAACAAGCCAAGCCAGGACAGTCCAATGGACAACCACTGCATACCAGCAGCCATATCAACCCTTCACAGCTCTGTGAAGAATGTAAAACAACCAGGGACAGCCCCAAACAATGGATGACCACAGCTTAAATAGGGAAAACGAATTCTTGAGTCATTCTTGGCCCTATCGTGGCCAAAATGACTCTCACTCGAATTTACAATGGCCCCCAAACGTAACAGCAAATACATTCACAACATGGGGAAGACTATAGCCCCGAAATCTACCAGTGAGCATAACCTACAGCAGGGAAAATGACCCAATTAATCTGTGAGACAGCCAAAAACGTGAATGGCCCTTCACAGTCAGTCGTGGATGCAAGAGCACGGCTCTTAGCTCACTATGTACGCCCCAAATAGAAGAATTCTTGTGCGTGGGTAAACAATCCGACCCAGCAAGGAAAATAACAGACAATGGAGGCCCTGCATGAGGAAAAACGAATCCATTTTTTTTCCCGTGGATGCACCACTAACAGGAAGGATGTGAATTTGCAGTTCGTGGGTTCTCATCAACTCGTGGGGGAGAGGAAGAAAACCTGCGTGAGACCAAAAATGCCCCAAAACCTGTGCGTGAGGAGAAAACAAAACCAAAATCGTGGTGAGAGTGAACTGACCAGGGATGAGTGCGTGAGGGAGAAGAATGGACAGACATGGGTGGAGTGGGCAAATGAGTAAGGCTGACAGCCTGCCACAACCACCACCACTTCAGCAATAACTCCCCCAACCACCATCTGAAGCATTAAAGAGGTTGACAAACAACAAAGGTGGCAAAACAACAAGGCAATAAAACATGGGTTTTTCCCATAACCAAGGTTTGACACTCCCCCCCCCTTATCCTTTGGAATCATGCCCTTTTCATTCAATGTTGCACTGCCGTAGCTGGTTGTGGTTTAATTAATTGATGTGCGGGTTTTACATGATGCCACATTAAAATGTGCCGGATAGCACTACATTCTATCGGCAATTATCCCCATTGCTGAAACATACACAACCAAATCGATGGTGGGGCTTTTGCCTTGAGCTCCTCACCATGATTAATTACAATTTACACATCATGCAAACGGGGTCAAAACCGGGGACGTGACAGATATGATGGATGTACAAATGTAACAACAGGTTATGCGCTTCTGTCAATTTATTGCATGGATTATTTGGGATCATTTCTTAATATATCCAACTATTGTAATTGGCTTCATGCAGTTTTGTTTAATCTTCATTTCGGTTTTTCAGTTTTTCCTGAGTTCATGATTGAATAATAAAATCCATCGTCACAGGCTCAAAAATTGAAGGAACAAGAGAAGAACAAAATTTGTCCTCTCTTCTTCAGCAATAATATAATGAGCATACTCCGCAACCAAAGGAAGCTTTGGGACAACAACAACCTGATCAAGCTTGTCAACAGGAGTCACAGGTAAATAAGGTTATTGATAATTTAAGACTAACATGTTTCAACTAGTGATATTGTGTTTGAACAAAGTTTGACTTTCAAGATTATTCTGGACTAGGTAATGCCAATTCATCTGCACTTTCAACCATCTCAGTAGAGTAGAATATTGGATCAGCAACAGTTGCCTTTATTCTCTCAACAACAGACCAAGATCTAGCAACCGAAAGGACAGATAGGAGTCCATGACAGAGAATATGAATCACAGACTCTAACACATCAACAAAGTAAATCCATTAATATGACGCAAGTAGGCACAATATCGCATGCATATGTTTATGTCTCTCCAAGTAATTCCTTCGGAGGTTCGATTCACTTTCAGGTGTACCAGATTGCAAAACTATATTTGAAACTACTGATCTACAAAGCCCTGCATTACAATATCCACATAATCTAGCTGCATTGGATGGATATAACATGGCTTCTGACCCAACCCTTTTTTATGATAGATCATTATTGGCATGCTTTGTTCGTGTGATTCTTGCAGAAGCCAATGCATGTATTAGAATTAGTTCAACTGTAAGTTTAATTGTCATTGCTAATGCATAGTTGATATCTCATTGTTTGATGGAACATATTATGCCAAATGTTATTTAGTATACTGGTTGAATATCCCATGATTGATATACATGTTAAAGATGTAATAGTTTGGGAATTTCTTTCACACATTTTAAGGAGCCTCCTATTGTTTTTATCTCATGGGTAGTCAAACTCACACTAGAATAGAAAAATACTTTCTATTCTAACTAAATTTTTTGTTTGTAGTTACCAAATAGACTAGGGAAAATGCGTGTTCCTCATCATTGGAATGATTACAAGAAACAATACGGCTAGATTGATGAATTAGTATATTCTCATCGTGAAGTGATTTGTGTTGATTCATTTTTTCTTCATGGTTATTTATTTTCCATTAAATTTTACTGCATTCTTGCTAAGGGAATGTAATGCCTTACTGTCTTGTTTTAGTTGTTTTTCATTAAGGGGGACTTGATTCATTTGCGCAAAGGAGCACTTGCTACAATATCTGCAACATCTGTTGTGGAAAAAGTTGCAGCTGCAGCTTCTCCTATTGGAACGAGATGGCTTCCAACTATAGCTATCACTCATGTATCCCAGTCTCAGGTGCATCAATTAAGGAAGGACATACTTATTAATCCTAAATAGGTGAAAAGTACTTCTTTATATTCCTCGACTATGGTGCACTTGGATTCAACCTCTGGCACTCAATACCCACATTTACATGTGGGCTCATTGAAACAAAGTCAAGGTTCAATAGTTAATGGAAGCAGTGATGAGAATCCTGAGGTAGCTTGTGTAAGTATAGAGAATTCCTCCAATTCCAAAGGATATGGTGAACAAGAAGATGGATTGACTATAAACTCTACGCTAGATGAATTGGCAATAAACTCAAGTAGTGGAGCTACAGTATGTTTTGACAAGGAAGTTACAAATGGTTATAAAAATATAGGGGCAAGTAATGGGAGAATTGGAATGTGTTTTCTAAATAGACAAGGAAGGTACGCCATCTTCTTGTAATTTGGCTTCAAAAAAAATTAGTATGCTTCAACATTCTTTTATTTTATTCACTTTATCTACTTTTAGTGTACTTAATTAAACACACTTAAATATTTATTCCTCTTTTATACCGTCCTCAGACACAAGAGAGTCGTATTACTAGAGTTGATGCTTCTTCTCCCTCAATAAGGTAAAGGTTTTGTTTGCAAGTTTTTCATCATTTCTTTAATTTACTATGAAAATATTCTTGACTTAGACTTCACATTGGTTATGATTTAGTTTTTGACACCATGTATGTGCTTTCTTCTAGGTGATGGTAGGTTCAAACCCCTCGATTTGAAACATGTGTCACATTTTTTAAGGGCTAGAAAATTTATTATGCAGCAGATAGAGCACACGGGCATATAAGTGGCCTATGAACTATACCTATTGGCTTTGTAAACATCTTGAAGCCAATATAAAATGCTCATAATGTCTTATAGGTACCCAATTTGAGTTTTGTTGTTTGGGAGAGCCCTTTGCAAATTGTTTGCTAACCATATTTGTTCAGAGCAAGGTGTCCATGTTGCAAGGAGCACTATTTTGCTTGTGGAATCTTGCTTATGACCTGAGATCATTATTAATTGCATTTATGTTTATCGCAGTTTATTTTTTCTTTCTTGTTTCTTTAGTTGAGAGTGCACTCCACATTGATAAAGGACTTAAGCACATTCCTATACAAATCCACCCTGACAAACTGGAATTGTTAGCATAGATCAATATTTTCTCTGAGGTTTTTTCGGGAGGGAAAGTCAAGGGAATCTAGGTCTATGTGGTATAGGGGTGTTTTATTTGTTTTTCCTACTTTGAACCTCTTTCAAGTGGCACATGGTCTCTGGTAGAAATAATTGGGAAGAGTTGCATGCCCTAAAACTCCTATTGAAGTTGGCAAATGGAAAAAATGTGCTAAAAATTTAAGTGTTTGCAGACTCAAAGTTGGTGATGGAATTGGTAACAGGTGGCTTTAGATTTCAAAGCCTTATTTAATGCTCGCTGTTGGAGCAAACCAAGGAAGATGCTAGTCTTTTTCAGTAGACCTCCTTCCACCATGTTCATAGGGAACACAATGCAAAGGATGATGAGTTGTTTAAATATGCTTTTTTTGGTCAACCTTGTGTTTTTTTTTGGAGGACCTCATAATGGAAGGAAATTCTACCCTCCCTTCATAACAATATTCTAATTTTTTGTAATAATCTAAATTGTTTGTCTGTGTGTTTATGTTAGCTCTTTGGAGGACATGTATGGCAATCTTTTTTTTTTTCTGATACACCTTTTTTTTTCTGAGCTTTAGGATTTATTTATTATTATAGAACATTTGAATGATAACGTTCTAGTGATATTTTGATATGTGTGTGTATGTGTTGAGATATAATCAGATCCATGATAACAATTCCTTGGAATTTACTGATTATAAATTTTTCTCCTATATGGAATCTAAAGCTATAATATTTTCCACGGAAAAAGAGGCAATTGAACTCCAATCCTTGATAGCTTAAGTCTTGTTAGTGTATTTTATTTACTGTTAATGTATCATATCTTCTTTTTATTGTAAATGAAAATATGTCACTGATTACACCTCTCATCTTGAGTTTTAACTCCATATTATGTTACAACTCCTTTCTTCATATGGTTTTAGTGTCATTATCATAGACAATGTCTTTTTTCATTTGATCTGTGATTGAGGGGCCTATAGCCCACTTGGTTCGCGAACACGGATTCTTTGTAGAAACCAAAATTAAGTCTCTTCTCTTACTTTTTTAAGGACACGAGCATGCTTCTATAATTGCTATCTTGATGTGAATGCTCTGAATCCAAGACTTGGACACTTGATTGGTTTATTTGTCATCATGTCAAGGCCAATGATCCTTGGCTATTTAAAGTAAACTCTAATTCTGTTAACTTCCTATCAGTACAACTGAAACAAAAATAGTGACACATATTTTTTCTGTGCAGAATTCGCACCTTTAACAGTCATAAAGGGAAGGAAGGATCAATTATAGGAGAGTCTTTCCATGAGCATAAAAATGGATTTGCAAAGATCCCAAATGTTAATCTTCTATATTATGTTGGGAATTGTATACAAAAATTCATGATCATCTTTGAAGACCGCTAGGATATGCAATATACTAACATTTGAATTGATTTTGGAGGGACATAGTGCTTTTATAGGAATCACTTTCGGAATTCCATTAATACATGTTGAAACAACTAAATTCAGATCTACAAATAGAGGTAAAATTGATAGGAAATGGGGCATGCACACCTATGAACAAGTGGTAATAACAACTTTGAGGAGGGTGCAATAATACAAGATGTGTTTACACCTTGGAAGGAGAAATGGAACTCCAATATGTTGCTTGGATCACACCAAATACTATTTATATTCTGATTATCTCGGATCTTCCATCAAAGGTACACTACATGCATGTAATAACATTTGTTTACATAAAATAAAGATGCATATCTATTATACGTGGATTTGGTAATTAGTGTATTAATTACTAAGCTTGGTTTCCTTATTTATTGCATGCATTATGGATTCATTATGTGTTAGGATTATAATCCTTACTTGTCTAGTTTGGTCAATTATGTCTAAATTATGAGTCTTTTCAGTCTATATTTAGTCACTAGCATCATTGGTTCCACATGGCCTAATTGGGCCACATGTACCAGCTACTAGAGTGTGGGGAACACTAGTTGAGTATAACTTCCACTGACTTCACTTGCATGTATCAGTTTAGGAGCCTCCTAGACTAATCCCTACAATCTAGGAGCCACTGGGAGTGACAGAACCAACCTCCTTCAGTTGATTTTAGTTAGTGACTAGTTAATCCTAGTTAGGAGTCAGTTACAATTAGTTACATCTAGATACACTCAGTTAGTGCCAGTCATTGATTGATTACATGTGGGAAGGTGCAATTCCTCACCTACCACATTCAGTTAGACTAGTTAATTGATTCTAACTAACTAAGGCACTGATGTAGACAACTTAAGCTAACTAGTTGGACTCTAATAGTGATTTAGACATGTCTAGTTATCCATGCAGTTATGTAGATTCAATCATTTTGAATTCCTCTCTCATGAATTTGAATTGACTGTTTATTAATACCAATGTATTACATTTTAATTAATTATCCAATTAATTTTGATTAATGAAAGCATTACATAGCTACAAGCGATTTTTGCACTGTTTCATTCTTCAATTCCTGAGTAAAATTATCTAATCTATTTTGTGAGTTGTGTGTTGATCCACATATCTATGTGCTCAATTTTATATTATGATCTAACATGCAAAATAATAAATACGAAAGGAATTGTAAATACCATTTCGGTCGTTCAAACCCAAGGAGACACAAAAAAATAGACGTCATTATCTTGGGATATTACAGAGGATCTGGCTACACCAACTTCAAATCTTCTCTCCTTGTTGATGTAATCATAATGTGGGAATCATCTTCACCTCATTCATTAGCACAACTTCTACATTTCTTCATGGTATATGGTATCTTTAGATTCCATGATAAGTAATTTCATGATAGTTGGTTCTACACAGTTCCTCTACACATAGCCCGCATCATCACAACCTTCTATATTTGCATCGGTGCATCAATCTACATATTGTCACTTCAGAGCTATTGGCCCAGATTTACCATGGTCAGCTTTCAAATTAGAGAAGCCAAAGAAGGATATCTAAATCTCCTTGTAGATTTGTTTATGGCATTGGCTATAAAGGGACAACATGTCAAGGATGAACTTAGTCTTCACTCCACTATTGGGATCTACAATTATATCACTAGAGCCACTGCTATCAGAATCTAATCAACTTGAACAATTATCTCCTTTTTCAATATTTATTTTCTGCAGTGAAGGGTGTATGTACACTGTAGAAGACCTTATATCTCTTCTAAGCCTCCTTTAGACATGCTAGGTGGAACATTCTATGCAACTGAGCTTGCATGGTTATCAAACTACTCTATGAGATCACTGAATTTTACCAAAATATTTGAACCATGCTTGATGTAATATTGTACACCATATTGCCATAGCTTCACAGCTACAACATATTGTTACAATTGTAGAATTTACATCTATTTATAGAATAAAATGTATGCCTCATCATGAAATACTTTGTTCAAACCCACAACAAACACAACTGCATCATCAACTCACAGCCACCAGCAATCAAAATGTTTAGTATCAGTTGTATAATTCCCCTAGGAAGGGTCCCTCCCATGGTGGGTTACAGTAGCTACGAGTTCATATTTCGTACCAAGTTAGTTGTTGGAGATACCAACGATTTACAACCTAGAATAATCTTTGGATTGAAGTGTATAGGTTTATGTAGTTTTCCATTTCTTGTAATTCCAAATTTGAATCCCATTAAATGTAATATCAACACCTTAGGAGATGTTTGTAGTTTTACATATTTTCTTGCACTTACAAACTCTACCTTGTCTACTGAAATTCTATAACCTTCAAGTGATTCTGGTAAAGCAGAAAAATGAAGAGCATCCTCAATAGTATGAACAACTTCTGGTAAAATGTCCAAGGGAAGTAACAAGAATGGTTGAATTGTAGTTGACACCTTGTTATCTTTTGATTTGACAAAACTCCTCAATTTCCCTCCAAAGATGAAACTCAATTCTAACTCCACAAAACCTTGTGTTATAGTTATTGCAGCTCAATTCTTAGGGCCAACAATATCCCAATCATCATATCCACTAATTGTAACTAATGACAATTTTTCTGCTACCAAATCCATTGAGGTCTCTTCCTTTCAGTTTAAGAATTTCATTATGCATCTGATCCATAACAAAATTAATAAATTCTTTGGAAGAACCATTATGCCAATCATAATCAACACCACTAGAATAACTTGTCTAATCTCATGTCAATAATTGGATATATGCTTGGGAATCACCATCTTGCCAATCCCTGCCAACTTCTTGATAAAAAATTACTTGACAATCCCATCTGCATTCTCTGCATTTACATATTGGTCACGTTATTGCCTCTCACTCTAAGGATCCTCTTGGGAATTTCACTATGTTTCTCCCAAGACATTAGACTGATTTTTTCTATAACTACTATAGTTGCTTCTCTTCGAATTGTTAGAATGGTTACCCATATGACCATTGCAATGCCAAATGTGACACCCACACATGAGACTCTAAGTTGATCATGTCATGGGAAGGGTCCACAAATGGAGTAAAAATTGAATTTATTCCTAAGAGAAAATGTGTGTGAGGTCTCATTGATTTTCATCTTTGACAGAGACTTGTAGATCAAGCACAATCATAGAGTGTGTTTTTATATGTGTGATTTGCAGGCCTGGTTTTCGTTTGGGTGTATGAAACAAAATTTGGATAAGGTATTGATTTCTTCCACTATCTTAATCCAAGATTATGGAATGCGGATTATTTGATCTATTTAGTTTGATTAATTATTTTCATTATAAATGGCGTGCATTTCAAGATATCAATTGTTTAATGGTTGTAGTTTTATCTTTGATATCTGAGAAAAAAATAGTTTTTTTTTCTGAAGAAGCTAAGTTGTCAATATGTAGAGTAAAAGGAAACCATTGTTGTAGGAACCCCTCTTCCTGAAAATCAATAAGCATATAAAGAAAGACTTGAGGCAAGGACCAACAATATTCAACAAAATTTCAATGGGTTCCTTGAGGCATTCTTTGATTTGTGTGTTTTTCATCATAGCCTTTTTTGGCTATTCATTTATTGTTTTGTGTGTTTTTTTGGCATTCTTTGATTTGTGTGTTTTTCATCATAACAGTTCATTGTTTTTCTACTTTACAAGTGAGACTTTTTTATTGGATTTTGTAGGAGTGAACTTAACTAAGTGCGACATTGAGTATGAAGGGCCTACTGATGAGGATTTTCCATTGACTATGAAGCGTCTGCTGATGAGGCTTTCAAGCTGCTAAGTATGGGTTAATTGAATCTATTGCGGGATATAAGTATGGCTTAGCATCCAAGTACAAGTGGGATGGTTTATCCATTGTAATATTTTGAAAATTCATCGTTGTACTAGATGATTTTCATGTAAAGTTATTTGGAGATAGTTTTTGAGAAAACTCATATTTATTGTAATACTTGGCATTTCATATAATATAATTTGTGAAGTTTAAAACTTATATGGTTGTACTTTATATTATTTATAAGTGTTGTAATTAACTAATTAATCTGACATTGCATAATTCACATGTGTATTAGATGGTGATAAATAATGTATGATTCTTTTTTTAATTTAAACATAATATTATATTAAAAGTTTATATTGATTAATAGTGAACACCATTTAAACTACTAAAATATAATAACCACACATAAAACGACTACAAATGACTAAATTAGTGACTAATAAATGAGATTAATGACCAAAATTCGCATATAAAATGACCAAAATTTGAGAGATACATGACCAAAAAATGATATATAAATGGCAAAAAACTAACCAAAATTCGCATATCAATGACCAAAAAGAAGTTTTGGTGGCTAATTTACAGTCTTTTATTACGCGACCAAATTTGTACATATTCTAGTTTGTGATGTGGTCATTAATTTGGTCATAAATGTGGTCATATATTTGGTAATTGATTAAAATATATGACCAAATTAATGACCAACTGACAAGCTATAAATGACCAATTTTGGTCACGTAATAAAAGACCGTAAATTAGCCACCAATGATCGCGGAACCAAAAGTGGTCATTGATATGCGGATTTTCGTCACTAATCTCTAATTTTCCACTAGTGAAACTATTACTGTAAGATATGGACAAACATTCACTGTGATTTCACTTCTATTTTGTTTAATATTTAGAAAAGACTTCTCGAACTACTCCGTATGATTGGTATTATTCATTAATGACACTACTCTGTTTATTAATATTATGTGAAAGAAGTTTTGTGGTTTGGTTATGACTACTGCATTTCATGGCTTTATTAAAAAGAATGCCATTCTAGGTTTCAACTTGGTTACGGCCCAAACTAGTTTTTAAAATGTTACCGCTTATGTTCGTTGATGTTATATTGGTGTCTTCATTGCTAAAATGATACCCAAATTTTTGTTTCTATACTAGGTGATTTCACTATAGGTTTTAGTTATTAAATTACCTAAACACTTAGCCTTATAGGCCTCGAAACCTCAGCCTATGTAAAAAATCTTAGATATGGAAGTTTGTTTGATAATGTGGTTATATTGAAACTATTACTTCATAAACTTTACTTTTTTAACCCTAAATTGTTTTTTGTTTGGAACCAATAAGCCTTTCAGATGAAAGTAAATTGATAATAAATGGTTATTAAAACAATAATCCCTTCAGCTATGTGAGATTGATACTTGAGTAAATTTTGAAAACATTAACCCTTTCGGCTATATAAAATTGAGACTCATTAAAAATAATATATATATATATATATATGGGTCTTTAACCCTTAGCTGGAGCCTTAGTGTTTTTCAGAACTAAAACAGCGTTTTCTTTAGCATGTTATAAATTTTTATTTAGGGCTTCATTGTAATTAACTATAGCAAGACCTAAATATAAAGGAATTCATTTTTCAGTTGAAAATGATGATAGCTCTGTTAAGTCCCTTTGTTATTTTTGTATGACTTTATAAGAAAATATATAGGAATGCTAACAATTATTAATTTTTGTATAAAACTTGGTATTAGGTGAAACTATTACAAAAAAATGTTACTGCTTTCTAGATAATAATAAAAGATAGTCTATGAATTTTACTATGAAAAACCGTATAAGGAGTTTAATCCATTCTCCTATACTTAACTAGTAATTTACAGGAAATAAAACTTTCCTACTTTATTTCGAAAAAAATAAATTAAGAAACTTTCATCGTTCATAAAATCTTTCAGAAATAAAAGTGAGTTAAAGATAATAAACATAAGCAATATAGAACTTGTTAACTTTCGAAGTAGACAAACATCGAAACAAGATTGTTCCTCCTAACCTTCTCCTGAAAGCAACCAAGATTACTTTCGTTAGTACCTTTATCCTATTCACTGAACCACCATGATGAAGATACTATGTAGAAGCTTGTTATGTCCTCTCCGCAACTAAGTAATCACATTTCCTGTCAACACTCTATCAATTCACTTTAGCTTTCCCCTCTTCGAATTTCCTCTTGTGTGCCTAAATTTTTAGTTTCCAGCAAACAAAAAAGTTCTAATCTATAGAATGTGGTGAGCCTCCTACTCATTAGATGGGTATATATGTGCTTCCCTAAGTGTTTGGGTCAGTTTTGTAATTTAATGAGCCACCTACTTAGTTCCTTCTTTCTTGGGAACATGACCACAATTTCAGGGAAGTTTTCTCATGCATCAGCTATAAAGTGAATGTTGTTGCTGCCATTTTTCATTTATTCCTTCTACCCCAGATCACTCCTCCTAGTGGGCCAGTGAACACTCTTCAATAGTCCTCTTTGGATAGGTGTCTCTTCTTTTAATTATTAAATAATAAAATATTAAATTATAGTCATCTTTGACAATCCTTGGTCAACAACATATAACTTTACAATAATTTTTAAAGTAATGTCTTTTCACAACATAAATTTTTTTTAGTTCTTGGTGGCTTACACTTGCAACCCTTAGGGTACTCTAAATTATATAGAAGGATAATAAGTGAACTTAATTGGTGGCCCCCCTCTACTAATTGATGGGTTCTTAATCAATTTAGTCAATTATTTTGGGAGATACGCAATCTCACCTTTCTCTACTAGTGGTTGATTTTCTCCTTTAACCTATGCTCTAAATTGTTTTGTTTGTGCTCAATCCCATCCCCTTCCATCTATGTTAGGACCTATTCTGCTCCTTTTTTTTTCTTCTATGAGGTACCTTACTCTTCTATTCTTTTCAGAACTGCTATAACCTCCTCCCAACTGTTTATGTTTGCAATTTTCTCCCACTTTGGCTTGTGGACATACTCATAGGGAGAATTCATGTCATCTACCCTTGGCTTGCATATGAATTAATAAGGGTCATAGGGTCCTCTTTTTTCTTTCTCCAAATTTAGCTGTCTTAGAAATCCTTTCATGTAGCGTAGAACATTTAGCCCTCTTATCTAGAAAGATCCTATCTCTTTGGGTAATAGGAAGGTTCTATGGTGGTTAAAATGTCATAAGTGCATATGATCTTATATAAATATTTGTCTAGTATATTCCATAGAAAATACTCTGAACATGAGGAAATGTATCACCTTGTAAGTCTATTCCTCAAAACCATACACTCTTATGACTGTATACTTCTTATATAAAACCAATCCCCAAATTTCATATTAGGACTAAACTGTAACCATTTTCTCTAGGAAGATTCCTTATGGTGAAGAGTCATGTATTGAAATATAAGTTATCTTCATCATTTCATTTGTAAAATCCATGTAATTAGAATTATTAGGTTTTCTCCAAATTAGGTCATTCCAGTCATACACAGGTAGTTGATTTCCACTTTCATCTAAGATTTTCAAATTTAAAAGCATTTGCAGTGCTCAAAATTATAATAGAGGAACATATAAAATAAGTATGAAGGATACTTGAACTATTCCATGGTAGGAAGCTATTCTAATTGTTCATGGATCGCTTGAGCTAGGAAACTTCCTTGGGAGGAATACTTCCATATGCATGGGGTAAATTGAAAAGGAAACCTAGGATGGTATAATCAACTATATTATCATTTTCATACCTCGATATTGTGCATATATAGGATGGATTTATAGGAATTCTCAGAGAAAAATATTGTGTCATATGTTGGTGGGGATGCAGAGATTGCAATTCCATTTTTTAGGTGTCGAGATAAGAATTGGTTATTTTCTAAACGATTCAACGTTTGGTAATAGGTTTCATGAGAATTTTCATTTATGGTTTTCATGGATAGAGAATTTAGAATATTGAACACTTTCTACAGGGTATCGACATCTATGGTGCATAGATTTTGGACTAATATGACGACAAGATATATATTTTGCTAGGGATGTATTGAGTGGAGCACCATGATATAAGATTAGGAAAATATTTGGTGCTCTCAAAAACAAATCTATCCATATTCGATTCCCATAAGTTACATGGGTCTTGGTATGCAATCACCAAGGAATGAGATTCTAAGATAGTGGGATTCAGGTCAGAATAGTGACAATTGTGTCAAAAATGTGAGCATGATGGTCATATATATTTTCATTCCAAAAAAATATGGGCTTAGAGAGTTTATGCTTTGATTTTTTATCCATTTTGACTAGGTTTACCGATTGTTGAACTAAACGGTCTTTTACTGAGAAATTGGGAATAAAATATTTTACATATTTTATATGAAAGTAAAAGGAGGGATGTGATTAGATACAATAAATACCTAATGGTTAAAATATTGAAGGTGCACTAGTATGACTAGTCACTTGATGTCGACTAGACATGTATAATGGATGGTAGGCACTGGATCTTTTCTTTCCACAAACATAATAACTTTGAAATTTGAAACTTCCCCTTTAATGTTTAACAATAATAATTTGGACACTTGTTGTATTTAGATTTGGTGCGATTGATGACATAGGATGGGGTCACCGGACCCCACCAGACACATGTCCACAGGATAGGAGTTACCATGGATGCCATGTTGTTACTTTTTTTATACGTGGAGACCTTGTCGATTTGCACCTTCGAGTAGAAACCACCATGTTTTTCCATAAGTGGTGATGGCTAGCGAGCTTAGCAATATTGAAAATGGCCATAGAGAGACATTATAAATAATTTTCCTCCATGTGTCCCCAATGGATTTGGGACAAAAACTCCTTGAGGAAAAAATAATCAAGGTGTACTTTTATGTCGCACTATCAATGTTATCCATTAATATTCCATCTCTTTCGTTGATTAGCTCGTCCTCCTCCTTCATCTCCCTCACAATTTGTCAAAGAACTATTGATCTTCATCATGGATTCTATCATATATAATGGTGCTTCACTCAATGAATTCCAGCTCCCTATTCCTTCATGCTCGTTCACCAACCTGTGGTTTTATGCTACCCAAAAACTTTGAAGGAATCTAATCCTTAACTCCTCATGGTTCTAACTTGAAATTTTTAACATTGGATGATTCTTTTGGGTTAGTGGGCCTACAAAAACTCTGAAAATTTCTTGTTGATAAAGGGTCCCCTGATATATTTCTTTAAATCTGTGTTTAAATCTGAGTAATTATGATCATAATTTTGATGTAAGAGGCTCTTGTTCATAAATTGCACAAAATTCAATTGTATTAAGTATAAATTAAGGAATTGGTTTTTGACATTTAGGTGTTGATTCCCCTATTTATCCTTATCCTTCCATCATTATTTGGAATTCGGGTTCTGTGGCTATAGAGGATCTTGTCCATGGATAGGATTGTGGGTTGATTTATTCTCGTGATATTGGTCCTCGTGTCTCTCCTTCTCTTTCTGTCAATGCATTGATCTTACCTCCTATTTTTGCACATGACTTGTCTTGGGAAGAAGACTCAATATTATTTTCTACCTAATATGATACCCTAATAGCGTTATGATAGGCCTCTTCCAATTCTTCTTTTGAGATGACTTCTTGTATGTGCATTAATCAACCTTGATCTCGACCTCCTCTACCTACATATTTGTTTGTGTTAATTGGTATTCCTCTTCCTATAGTATTCCCGGTTCTATTCATGCATCCTAAATGTTCTCGTACCAATCAGACGAGAGTCGACCACAAAAATTTGAGTATGGAAATTAGTTGTAGATACATAGACTCTTACCTTTATCTAGATTATTACCTTCTGTATTTATTGCTCAATCATCAACATAACCAAAAATAAATCGAAAAGATGGTATATATGATCTAACACTATTAAGACATGAGTTTTCAATGGAAATCTCACTACAACGAATGGTGGAGGAGGTGTAGGTTCTTACCTTCCATATTTATTGCTCAAGACTTAACAAAACTAGAGACAATGCAACTAAAACCAATGCTAGTTTGTACTTTTATATTCTTAATAAAATCCCTGACACCAATGCTAATATGTTGGTGCATTTAGTTATATTTTAAACCAACTAGTTATCCCTTTACAGTAATTTTCAACCCAGGGTGCATCTTTTATTTGAAGGATATCATGTAAAGTATATGCAGGAAAGAGTTTCCTTTTAGCACTGTTTATCCTATGTGTTCACAAAACTGAAATTGAAAGCATGCTAATTGGAACACTCTTATTGTAAATAGATTCACACTTGTGAATTGAAAACATAAACATCTATAAAAAAAAAATCTTGCATAAATAAAGGAACACTTACAGAAATGAAATGTACACTTTAAAATTAAAGGCACACCTGCTATATTGAAAGAAATGCTTATACTCAATAAATTGTAACAGATTTTTAATGAGGTGCAGAGTGACAAAATTGATTAGTAATGAAAATAATGTAGTAACAACAATTGTGACTAACAACTTAAAATTAGTTAATGAATGAACTAATTACTCACAAACTATATATTTAAAATAACTAACATGTTATAAACACCTATTTAGGGAAGGGTCCCCTTCCTCGTCTAACTAGGGTTGCTGAAACAACTCAATATATACATTCATAAACTAACATAATTCTTTGATTATCAATCTCAGGAAAGTTACAATGAAGTTACAATACTTCCCTGTTTAGAAATTCCTTCTTGCCTAAATTATCCTTTCAAGAAAGATTATCATTTTATACATATGTTAGTGGTAATGTAGAGAAATGAAATATAATAATGTTCTTGAGAATATCCTAATTCTTAGTTTGCTCTTGGAAATAATTAGGATAGATTTAAACAATACACTCTTGAAGCTATTACAACTGATTACTAATAACATGTTCTTATTAATCCACTAAATCGTTAGGACAACTAGGTTGCATCCATAGTCGAGGGATTGATTCAATGCTATAACCTATATTCCTTGACGGTATTTCTACCACTATATGTGAGTATCCACCAAATATCAGATACAAGTAAAAACAAGGATTTCTACTAGACTAATAGACAACCATAGTAATACAGGAGTAGTAGCATCAAGATTATGAAAAAGTAAAAACAATCAATCTTTTCAACCCACTAGTAGAGATTCTAAAAAAACACTTCGTCGGAAGTATGAATCAATTACTACCCCTTTAATAACTTCATCATTCATTAAAATAACAAAGTATCAAATAAAGTTGCAACTAAAGTCAAATCTCAAAATCATGGGTGATATGGCATCAAAATGATGGAAACAGATACTTAGATACCTTAAAAAAAAGGAAAAATGATGAAAAAAAGGCTACATTTCCTAGACCCAACATATAACTCGGCCATTCATATATGAATAGAAGATAGGGATCACATAACCTTGTCTCTACACTTTTTTGGGTTTTTTAATTCTTGGTTAACCTTGTGTTGAATCTAGAAGAGCAAGTGAGTTTTCTTGAGAGTTTGAGGGTTTGTTCGATGCTAAGGTTTGAGGTTGGGTTCTTATCTCTATGTAAGTGAATAAACTCTTTGTAGTAATTTCTACATTTCTTGTTTATCATGTAACCGCTACATTAATACCTTGACTAACCCATGGTCTATATATGTAGGTGTTATGTCAGTGTAAGGTGCATTCTGTTTTTAGCATAAAAGCACTTAGTCTCTAGTAGAGTCCTTTAGTAAGAACAATTTTTTTTTGTTATTTTAATCCCTATTCTTATCAAATATCTAGACACTAACAACATGAATTTTTTCCTTTCATGGTCATGGAATCTGGATCAACCTAGTTTGGCTAAACTCTCTCTTATCTCGAGCATGTTTGGCTAGGTACTCATTGTATTGAAATAGTCAAGGTTATGTCGTCTTAATCTCTTTCGCTTCTCTTTCCACTACAACAAATCCTAGAATTTGCATACCTTTTTAATGTTATTTTTTTTTACATTGAGTGGTCAAACTAGACACTAAATGGGATGCATCATGGACAAAACTTAAAGCATCTCAAAGAATGTCTTTTTTTTCTTCCTAGATAGCATCCTTTATGACGTCCAAAATTGCGTCTATTTTTTTGCTTCCAAAATAGCATCCAACTTTTCTTTCTAAACAACATCGAGGTTTGTGTCCTAAATAACGTCCTATTTTACTTCCTAGTGAGTGTTTGCTTTTTCTTCTTGAATGGAATCCTCGTTAGCGCCATATTTTCATCCTTAATAACACCATATCAGCATACAAATTAGCATCCAATATTGCATCCATTTTTGCTACCACTTTAGAATCCCATTTTGCACCATGTTTTACTTCCAAATATGTGTCAATTTGCACTTCCAAATTTGCACCAATTTTTGCTTCCTTTTTTGCATCGTGTTTTGCTACCAAAATTACGCCAAATATTTATTCTATTGTTGCACCATATTTTTCTTCCTATGTAGCACCATGTTTTGCATCCAAAGTAACACCTTATTTGTGTACCATATCAACGCCATGTTTGGCTTCATCATTAGTGCCATGTGTTGCATGATTTTTAATGCCTAGTTTCACCTATTATTTTGCTACCATATCAACGCTATGTTTGGCTTCATCATTAGTGCCACGTGTTGCATCCTTTTTAATGCCTACTTTCACATCTCTCATTTTTTGGTCACTAATTTAGTCATTTTTAGTAATTTTATATACGAATTTTGGTCATTTTGTTTGGTCACTTATCTCTCATTATTTGGTCACTTATCTCTTATTTTTTGGTTACTAATTTATTTGTTTTTAACCGATATTATAATATCATTAGGGCATGGAGGAATCAAACCACCAAACTCCTTCTTGTAAGGCAGGCACTCTTCCATTGAGCTAGAACCCTTTAAGAATTTGGGAACCTAACTTATAGATCCCTCTATAATGGTAAAAAGAATCAATCACTACTTTGAGTATCGAATGGTCAGAAAAGGATGATAGATTGTATAATTTCACAATATATGATCAAGAATTTTATGAAATCCATAAACCTTTTGTAGGAATTTTGAACAAAACTCAAGAAATTGGCTTAATGGGATTGCAAAAATCACTATTCCCTTGCAACTATAAGTGTACCACTATATGAGACCTATCAACACAAATTATCTTAGTGTGGATGCCAAGGATATAGTAGATAAGAATTATCATACTAGAGCCATGTATACGCATAGAAATAAGGATATTCAAAAGAGGATGATCAACCCAATAGTTGGTGCTTCACATGGCTGCTATCCACCATGGGATGAGCAAAGTTCCTTCTTTCATCAAGCTACTGAGTATCCACAAGGAAAAATGGTTAGGATATATTGTAATTCCAATTCATAATGTTTATTCACTTCCCAAGATGATGTTGCAGTGCTTGCACTGGGATATCTACATGCTCCCCAACAGCATTGGATATAAGCATATTCATGGGGCCAAAGAGTATAGGATGAGGTTGTATTTTTACCCTTTTTTTGGAAAATCAGGCATGATTATAAACACTGGGAGAAGGAATAGAATCATATATACTTAACAAACTACAATCATGACAAGGAATAGGAATCTACTCTATAGTCATTATGCAGATGTTGGAAATGGGTATAACTGCCTCAGGACTATGAGAAAAATCCATTTAAATATGAATGCAAAACCTTCCATGTCATAGGAATACTTGATGGAAGTGAGCTTACTATTTCTAACATAAAGAAACAAAGAATCTAGCAATGGAAGCTCAAGGGGGATACACATAACATTAGAATGCAAAATCAACACCCTAAAGAAGTTCTATCTAGATTTTTCTTTGTAAACAAGAAAGCATTCATAATATAGACAAAATTGATCGTGATCATAAAATAGGTCATATTTCACTCACCTATATCACAATGTAATTACTCTATTGGTTAGGTTTCCATTTTGGTCACTACAAAAAGATAGTCATGAAAAAATCCATAATCATTAGAATGCTATTATTATCAATTGGTAGATAATATCATATTTAAAGCATAAAATGCCATGTTCAAATACTTCTTTCAATAATCATATCTCATAATGAAAGAAAGACAAGAAAAAATATTGATAAAATCAAGAAATTACCTTTGATGTCCCAATGCAAAACTTGGTTGATATGACATTGCATACATTTATTTATCAACACAACTTGCATCATACAATGTAATGTAGTGTTTATATATTAACAACTAGAGAAGTGTTGCAATATTGAAGAATGGACAAGAATTCCCTTCAACTTTTGTAATTATTCTTAGTTACTGAGTAAGTTGCTATGGATTTTATATTGAGGGGACTTAAACAAATTGTATTTCATGTTAAGAAGATGTGTTATGATCAGTGATCCTCAATAATATATTAGGATCCTTGATATATTATGTATTAATGTGTAATAATCATCATGAGTGTTAGTGACCAATCAAGTTAATGAATAACAATTAGTATTGGTCGATTTCTATTTTTCATATCCTTATGTTTTCAGACAAACATTATGATTCTTAATTATCGGTCTGTGAGTACCAAGTCTCTCTCATGCATTAAATGGTTTCATTTAATGTTCTATGATTTACATAAATGAGAATTTTGAAGGTGTTGTTGTATTTTAAATGAGCTTGTCTCTGATGGCGAGCAATATTTAGGCTGTGACAGATCCTTTAAGGCTCCTTCCAGGATACCCACATGGGGTATTATTGCTGATACCCATACCCCATGCCAAATCAGGATAGGATACCCACATGGGGGATTATCTACCATACCCATACCCCATGCCCCATCAGGAAAGACTACCTGCATGGGGTCTTACCGCCCATACCCATAACCCATGCCCCATCAAGACACACTACCTGCACAGGGGCTTACTGCCCATACCCATACCCCATTCCCCACAATCCTTTGACCATTTTGCACACATGAACCATACCCCATTGGCAAACATCCTGTGGGATTACCATTCAAGTCTTGAATTAACTGAATTCATCAAGAAACCTCTTATGTTCACTGAATTCCTGAAGAAACCTTGGAATATGGGTCCATGTATTTGATTCAAAAAACTTGAAATGCAAAATTGATGAGGTCATATTTTTATCAAGGGTCTGGCATAATATATCAAACGCTTCTACATAGTTCATGTTTAGATGTGCATGGTAAACTATGTCAGCAGTATCATATGGAAGATCCTTGTAGCAAATTGTTTCTCTTGCGACCTCTTCAAACCCTTGAAGGCAAGTTGAGCAAGAACTAAAGACACAACCTTCATGATTTCATATATAGTTCCTTAATTCTAGATCTTCCCAAATATAAGTATCCTCATTGAATAGGGAAGGGAGCCATTTTGAGGTCACTAGGTTCAGTGAAGAAGGCTCCATAAACTTTAAAGTATCGAGGAATCCCCTATATAGACCAGAAAAAGAAATTTTACCATCTCTTCCAAGAAATCTGTAGTGTATTATTTATGTTGATAGGGTAGCACAACCCTTAGCAAAACACAACCCTAGAGAAGTATCACTACAAAAGGATGACCCAAGAAAACCCTAGTTCCTCACCATAATATATAATGCCTTGGTGAATTAATTTTTGGATCATACAACTAACATGGACTATAAATAAGGGTTAAAACCATAGGAAACCCTAAGAGATGAACAAGAAACTCTAAATATGCAGCCCTTAGGGAAATTCCACTAGACAAAAATTTCTAGATCACTTGTGTAGAGAAAGAGAACTGGAAACCCTGGTTTGTAGCCCTAAATTTCCATAATTGTGGCTGAAAAATATCCTGAAATAAATTACCAAAAGGGTGATCTGAAATCATCGTCATGAATAACTGTGATGTTATAAGCCAATATCCTTGAATCTGCTGCCAAAAATTCCTAAAGTAAAAATCAGCGAAGAAACCCTAATGCTGGGTGCTACAATTTATGGACAAGATCTCTGAAAAATGTGGAGAAAAGAACTGAAGTAGCCTCAACAAAACACCTTTTTCCAGCTAACATTAACACCATAAGAACAACCCCCAAACTCCTTGATTTAGAGAATCTTTCATACGCTAAGGCCTGATCACAAATTATACTAGCATGAACTTCCAAGAAGAAAACACTAACTAGCACCCAAATAGGTAGAGAAAGGTTCACACTTTCTATGATACCATTGTGAAACTTGAGATGACAAGATAACGAGGGGATTAAATGGAACCAAATAGCCAACAAAAAAACTAGCAAAAATTTAAGGACAGAACATCAATAAAGAAGTGTGCTAGAGATGTCCAAAAGATGCGTTTGAGAGAGAAAATCACACCCGTGGAACAAAAGAATTCCAAATATATGGTGCTTATAGGATTAATCACTTCTATAAAAAAAATTATGCATGTAGGCTAAATTATGCTCATGACATCACATGATCACACAAGATGATATTACAAATGAGGTTTAGTTATGTATTTATACACAACTCAATTAGGGTTTTCTACCAAGAGGGGTTATGGGCCTACATAAGTAGGATGCACTTCCCAAGAGGTTTATTGAGCCTACATATTAGAGTTGACTAGGTTGGAATTAATCATAACCTAGTATTACAATATATGATGAGATTAGTCATAATTAATTCCTACCAAAAAGCATTAATGACACAATTTGTGATTTTCGTGGCACATGACAATTACACCATTCTCAACATTTTTTTTTGTAGTGCCTAACCAACAAGAAAAATACCTCAGCCGAGCATATAGATATCTGAACTTGAGTCTGTTGGCACCCAATTCCAATTTCAAGATGCATTAATTACTTATGAAAATATCAATAAAAACAACCTACCTGAATCTGAAGGAAAAACATAGTAAATAAATCATGAAAAATTTCTCATTCATGCACCTTCGTATAAAACTCATGAAAAATGTAGCTCATATACAAGTGAAGGAGAAGGTTAATAAATAATTAGTAGTTACTTCAACAATAAAGTAGCATAGGGTTCAAGGTTCAAGCAGTTGAGCAGACAGAATAATGGTGTTGATGTATATGTAACTTCGGAATGTATTTTACTTCTATTTCTTATATATTGTAACCCAATGTTTATTCTAATATGTACTTGAGTCATGTCATGCCCCAATGTTCCTATCGGGAAGATCTATAATGTAAACAAGTCATGTCAATTCATTGTGGGTAACCCTCCTATTGGTTAAGGGTTAATGTCCCCGCAGTTCCGGGGCACTAGGGTTATTAGACTCTCCTAGTGAGGTCAGCCCTAGTAGGGTTTAGTCAAGTCAGGAATTAGTATAAATAGAGAGTTGGCCTCTCTATTTATCGCACATCTCATACACACTCAAGTGTAGCGCATAGTTGAGAAAGGAGAAGACACTGGGGCTAGATAGAAAGAAGGTTAATGTTGTCGAGGGATCACTTACTATTTTGGGTTCTACTTTTGGTGTTGATTCTATCTCTGAGGAAGTTGTGGGGTTTTCACCATTTATGGTTTCCCTGAGGATAATCACTATGTTCATTGTCTCTTGTTTTTTATTTCTATGCTTGTTATTCTCTCAGTTAAAGATCCTAATATATTGCTAGCTTAATGATAAAAATCTAACATGGTATCAGAGCTAACCTGAGAAGAAGATAGTGTGCAGCTGTGGGAAATAGGGATTCCTACTTAGTGAATATTCCTCCACAAATTTTCAGCAAAATAAGGTTGGATTATCTCTCCTCCTTAGGGTGCATCTTTCTTTCGAAGCAGAATCCAATTCTGAGGTTTTTAAGTTTTGGACTGGACACTATTGCCGAAAATTAGGGCTTCTCACAGAAGAGGAATTTTTCAGTGATCCTAGGCCTGGATTGATCTCTTCCCCAAAATAAAAGTTAGGGATCAAATTCAAAGCATTTGGTCGGACAGAAATCCAGAAAAGAAAAACCCTAATTTGCTACTGAACCATCACTACAGGATTTCAGCTCCAAATCCATATCCGACATCTTGACCTGGTAAGATCTAAATCTTTTGTATTTCCATTTGAGGTTCTCATTTAAGATGTCTCATCATACCAAGCTTGATGAAAAGCTTGAGGGAGTTGATAACTTTCGAGACTGGAAGTATATGATTTCCCTGGTATCGGAAGAAAATGAGTTGGACTCCTATATCAATTAGGAGGTTCCAGTTCCATAGGGAGATGAGGCTAAAGCCTTACATAAGAAGAAGTTGGTTATGGAAAAGATAATAATCATTCATTATATCAAGGATCACCTCATACCACAGGTGTCCTCCCTCAAGACACCTAAAGCTATGTTTGATGCCCTAACCAAATTGTTTGAAGGGAAGAATAGTAAACAGGAAGATGAATCTGAGAATCCAATTGAATAATGTAAAGATCAAGAATGCTGAGACTATTCAGTCTTTCTTTACAAGGGTATCTCAAATCAAGAAACAACTGGAAGCAGTAAATGAAGAAGTGGAAAATGCAGAGATTGTGATGACCACCTTGAATGGTCTCGCTAGATCATGAGACTCTTTTATTCAAGGGATCTGTGCCATAAAGAAGTTAGTCAAGTTCACCAGACTATGGGAAGAATGATCTCAAGAAGAATCTTGGATACTAGCTCAAGAAGAGAAGATGGGAAGTGAAGATCAAGCTCTCACAGTTCACTCCAAGAAAACCAGGAGGAACCATCATCACTTCAAAGGTAAGATATCACACCCTATAAAATATCTGTCTACATTTAGATGTTACACATGTGATGAGAAAGGTCACATATCTAGATTCTACCCTAATAAAGGGAACTTAAAGAAGAAGAAGGAAAACAAGAGAAGGCATCATGCTCATGTTGTAAAGGATGGTGAACCTTCCTCAAAGAGAGTCAGACAAGAAAGTGATTCTTCAAGTGATGAAGAATATGTGTTGATCTCTGCTCTTATGGGAACTGTTTCACATGGAAGCAATGATTGGCTCATAGATAGTGGTGCTTCCAAGCACATGGTGGGATTCAAAGAATCATTTGCGAAGCTATCTGAACATGAGTCACCTCACAAGGTGAAACTTGGGGATGACTACCAGTATCCAATAAAAGGTAATGGTGAATCCTCCTATATACTAGACTCTGGAAAGTCTATGAAGATGAAGAATGCATTATTTGTTCCAGGACTAAAGAAGAACCTCCTCACCTATATCTGCATTGGATGCAAAAGGAATGAGGGTTGCTTTTGTAGATGGCCAAGTTCTTATGTGGCCAAAAGGAAATACTTTTGACGATGCAATAGTGATTGGTGAACAAGAAGGAGGTCTATACAAGCTGAAGGGCCAACCAGAACAAGCTTTGGTTCATGACTCAGTAGAATCAAATGAACTTTGGCATAGAAGGCTTGCGCATGTGCATTATAGAGAACTACCACTTGTAAGAAAAGTTGTTGAAGGTCTTCCATAAATTCAAGCAAAACAAGATGGATTCTGCAAAGGATGTGCGAAAGGAAAGAATACAAAGAAGACATTTCCAAGTAGCGAGAGCAAGGTAAAAGTAATTTTGGAAATCATCCACTCTAATGTATGTGGACCAATGTCATCAAATTCTCTAAGTAGGTATGCATAATATGTTTCTTTTTATTGATGACTTTTCTAGGAAGACATGGATTTAGTTCATGAAGAACAAAGATGAAGTATTCAGCAAGTTCAAGGAATTCAAAGCCTTGATTGAGAACCACATTGAAAAGAAGATCAAGAATTTTCGATCAGATAATGGTGGAGAATTCACTTCGAATGAGTTCAAAGAACTATGTAAAGACTTGGGGATTAAGAAGGATTTGTCCACCCATTACAATCCACAACAGAATGTGATTGTAGAAAGGAAGAATAGAACTATCATGGAAGCTGCAAGAGCTATGCTTCATGATCAAGATATTCCTATGCATCTTTGGGTAGAAGCAGCCAGAACAACGATGTATGTACAGAAACATACTCCACACAGAGTACTCAAGAACAAGACTCTTGAAGAAGTCTTCTCTAGAAAGAAACCTATAGTCAACCATCTTAGAATATTCGGCTGTCCACTGTACATACACATTCCAAAAGAGAAGAGGACAAAATTAGATCCTTCAGGAAAGAAGGGTATATTTGTGGGATACTCTGAAAGCTCAAAGGCTTACAGAATATACTTCCCAAGGTTCAAGAATATTGACATCAGCATGGATGTAACATTTGACAAAGATTCAACCTACATCAAATCTAGAAAGAAACCTACTGAAGAACCTAAAGAAGCAAAGGCTCCTAGAATTCATGATACAATCATGAACGAAAAAACTCAAGAAGAAGATCGAGAATTTGAAGAACCACAAAGACCTGTAGATCCACCAAAGGAAAAGAATGCTCACAAGAGGAAACCTGGTTGGGTACGAGAGATTATCCAAGGTGCAGAAAGATATGGGGTTCCAAAAGAGAATCTCAGAGAAAGAAATAGGTCTAGATCCTGTTCCAGTTATGTAGCATTACTATGTGACTTCATTGATAAAGAACCTTCCAATTATGAAGAAGCGGTAGAATGGAAAGAATGGAAGGATGCTATGATCAAAGAGTATCAATAGATCATGAAGAATGATGTTTGGGATGTTGTCCCAAGACCAGAAGGGAAGTCAGCTGTAACTTCCAAGTGGATCTACAAGATTAAGCATGTTGCAGACGGTAGCATAGAGAAATATAAAGCAAGATTCATTGCTCATGGTTTCTCCCAGAAAGAAGGAATACACTATGAAGAAAACTTTGCACCTGTATCCAGATACATTTCTATCAGATTGGTACTTGCTCTGCCTATAGTGATGAAATGGAAGATACACCAAATAGATGTCAAGACTGCTTTCTTGAATGGTGTAGTGGAAGAGGAAGTGTATGTGGAGCAGCCACTCGATTTTGAGACACATGATAGGGAGTCTCATGTGTGCATATTGAAGAAAGCCCTGTATGGTTTGAAACAGGCACCCAGGACATGGTACGATAGAATTGACATCTTTCTATCCAGTTTGGGCTTTACCAAGAGTAAAGTAGAATCCAACCTTTACTACAAGGTTGAAGATGGAAACCCAGTGATGCTTCTACTATATGTAGATGATCTATTTGTGACAGGTATGGATGGGTTGATTGCTAATACGAAGAGAAAGCTTGATGCCGAGTTCGAAATGAAGGACTTGGGTATGATGCATTATTTTCTAGGTATGGAGGTGCAGAAGAATATAGATGGAATATTCCTTGGAGAAGGGAAGTATGCAGTAGAGATCCTGAAGAGATTTGGGATGATGGACTGCAAGGCATTAACCACACCTATGGCATCGAATCTGAATCTATTGAATGATGCTTCATCAATGTCAATTGATGCCATGATGTATCGTTAGATGATTGGGTCCTTGATGTACCTAAAGAACACAAGACTAGATATTTGCTTTGCTATGAACACCTTGAGCCAATACTTGACAGATCTGAGACATGTTCACTTGACTGTTGCAAAGCACATTCTGAGGTACCAAAAGGGTACGGTTGATTATGGGCTCAAGCATAATACTGATCAAAGGATTAACCTGGAGGGTTACATTGATTTAGATTGGGCAGGCAGTGCCATCGATAGGAAGAGCACTTTAGGGTGTTGCTTCAGTATGGGATCAGGTGTGATCTCTTAGTTTAGCAGGAAGCAATCCATTGTGGCACTAAGCACAGCTGAAGCAGAATATGTCGCAGCCTATTTAGCTAGTTGTGAGGCAGTATGGCTGAGGAAGCTACTGTCTGATTTATTTGATATTCAATTAGATGCTACTTGTTTATACTGTGACAAGCAAAGTTGTGTAAAGTTGTCAAATAATCCAGTATTTCATGACAAGTCAAAGAATATCAAGATCAAGTATCACTATATTAGGGATATGGTGTAGAGAGGAGCAGTGAAGTTCTAGTTTGTTGCGATGGATGAACATATAGCTGATGTGTTGACCAAGCCATTGGCTAGGGTGAAGTTTGACTACTTCACGGATAATCTTGGTGTTCTCCATATTGAGATTCCTCCGAAGAGGAAGTGATGTATCTGTGTTGTGCCTTTCTGACATGGTGAGACGATTGGTTCCTTCCATGGTCAGATGTAAGTGTTGTGCCCTTCTGACATGGTGAGAGGATTGGTTCCTTCCATGGTCGGATGTAAGAGCTATGACATGGTGAGAGGATTGGTTCCTTCCATTGTCAGATATATGTGGATACCACATCCAGCATGAAAAAGGGATGGCTCTATGAAGACACATCTAGTATGAAAAAGGACTAGCTCTGTGTGGATGCCACATCCAGCATGAAAAAGGGCTGGCTCTGTGAAGACACATCTAGTATGAAAAAGGACTAGCTCTGTGTGGATGCCACATCCAGCATGAAAAAGGGCTGGCTCTGTGAAGACACATCTAGTATGAAAAAGGACTAGCTCTGTGTAGCTACCACATCTAGTATGAAAAATGACTGGCTCTTTGAAGACACATCTAGTATGAAAAAGGACTAGCTCTGTGTAGCTGCCACATCCAGTATGAAAAAGGACTGGCTCTGTGAAGACACATCTAGTATGAAAAAGGACTAGCTCTGTGTAGCTGCCACATCTAGTATGAAAAAGGACTGGCTCTATGAAGACACATCTAGTATGAAAAAGGAATAGCTTTGTGTAGCTGCCACATCCAGTATGAAAAAGGAATAGCTCTGTGAAGACACATCTAGTATGAAAAAGGACTAGCTCTGTGTAGCTGCCACATTTAGTATGAAAAAGGACTAGCTCTGTGAAGACTCATCTAGTATGAAAAATGACTGGCTCTGTGTAGATGATACATCCAGTATGAAAAAGGACTAGCTTTGTAGATGTACATCCAGCATGAAAAAGGGCTGGCTCTGTAGAGATTCCTATGATGAGAATAATCAAGAGATAGCACTCATGATGATGACCTAGTGATGATCTAGATCGAGTGATGATGATCCAAATCCAGTGATGATCCAGATCAAGTGATGATCCAGATCAAGTGATGATCCAAATCCAGTGATGATGTCGAGTGATGATCCAGATCCACTGATGATGTCCAGTGATGATCCAGATCGAGTGATGATCCATATCCAATGATGAATATGAATTGAAGATGAATATTACTTGAATATGAAGGTGACTTGAATATGACAAGGACTCGATGATGATCTATAAGATACAAAGAAGAATACTTGTGCTGAAAATTGTGTCGAAAGAATACCTTCCTAGTTAAGACGAAGTGTTGATGTATATGTAACTTTGGAATGCATTTTATGTGTATTTATTCTATATTGTAACCCGATATTTATTCCGGGATGTACTTGAGTCATGTCATTCCTTGATGTTCCTATCAGGAATATCTATAATGTAAACAATTCATGTCAATTCATTATGGGTAACCCTCCTATTGGTTAAGGGTTAAAGTCCCCACAGTTCCGGGGCACTAGGGTTATTAGATTCTCCTAGTGAGGTCAGCCCTAGTAGGGTTTAGTCAAGTCAAGAATTAGTATAAATAGAGAGCTGGCCTCTCTAGTTATCACATAGCTCATACACACTCAAGTGTAGCGCATAGCTGAGGAAGGAGAAGACACTGGGGCTAGATAGAAAGAAGGTTACTGCTGTCGAGAGATCACTTACTGTTTTGCATTCTACTTTTGGTGATGATTCTATCTCTGAGGAAGTTGCGGGGTTTTCACCATTTATGGTTTCCTTGAGGATAAACACTGTGTTCATTGTCTCTTGTGTTTGATTGCTGTGCTTGTTATTCTCTTAGTTAAAGATCCCAATGTATTGCTAGCTTAATGATAAAAATATAACAAATGGGAATCACTGGCTGAATGCTGAAAGTAGTTGTAGTTTTTGTAAGCAGTTCTTAGAAGGAAAGAAGACATACTGAAATTCAAAATCACAAATATGGTCAAAGAGTTTAACTTTCTGTCCTGAAAGGTTTCACATTCTATCCTGAAGAGTTTCATGTTCTATCCTAAAGAGTTTAACATTCTGGCCATTATCCAAAAAACTTGAAAAGGTACATATTAAAGGAATCATAATAGATTCTATAAAATCAAGAAGATTTTAGTCTTTTTTAAATGCAACAAAATTATTTTTGTAAAAACAAATTGCTGAGGGATTCCCTTTAAATTTTTAAATAGAGTCTCGATTTAGTATAATTTTATATGCACTAAAGTTAGAAATACAATTTATGTTTTCAACTTTCTAGAATTTTTAATGTCAGGCTCTTAATAATTTATGGATAAGATACACCCTCCCACACATGACCCATTTCCAATCATATTTGATATCAAGAAAGAAGCAGTGGTAATATGCTAAATTAATTATACAAATGGTTTCCCACAATTTCCATTCCTTTTGCTGTGATAGATAGAAGGTGACATAATTGCAATTGTATTGAATCTTGTATATTTATGGCCGATACTGAAAGTGGTTGCAAGCAAGGAGAGCAGGAATACTACAGATGTCATCCCTGAAGTTACAGATTATGTTGGGAATAATTTTGAAGATAAACTTTTAGATGAAGATAATGACATCATTGATCATGTATACAACTCGTGTTCTCATGTTGAGATGGTGGTTTTGAATGATATCTCAAACATAGAACTAGTTGATCACACTTGTTGGGATGCATTCATTGAAAGAGATAAATTCCAGTGGCCTAAACTAAATTACAAAGTTTGTATCGAACAAGTAGGAAGCACGCTTTGTTCAGCTTCAGTGACTTCACACCTAGAAGCTAGTGATCTTTTAGATGATGAAATAAGCGTCAAACTACATAACAATGCTTCTCACGCTATGAGATGACATTCAAATAGAATGAGGCTATAGTTGCTATAGAAAAACTCATTCTCACTGTAAGGTAATGGCATAATAAGAGGCCAACTTGTGTAGTGGTATCTATTATTATTGAGTTATGAAGACGTTATGAAATGCTACATATCCAAGTTCAGATAGGCTCACGAGAATAGAATCCCAAGGAACACTTCCATTTGTCTATTCTTATCATGGATAGTAATTTGTGGTATACTGTTGCATGACTTATCAACTGAAGGTGCATATTTCTTTATTCGTGATGCACTGAAATCTTTGTTTACATCTATATCCTTGGCACTTTCTGATGTATCATTTATTCCAAAATATTATTTCCTCAACTTTGTTTCTCCTTTAGCGTCGCTCAACCAACGAGAAAGGGAAACCTACATTTTGTAGAGGCATTCCAACAACATTTCAATCTTGCATTATATCCTACAGATAAGAAATGCAAAGACCAACCATGCACATGTAATTTTTTGTTTTCAAGATCAATCTTTATGTGACTTGAGAATGGGAAAAGTATCATAAAATGAATACCACAAGAGGATGAATTAGTCATCGTCACATAAGGGTTCATCAATATGGAGCATTTAAATGGATGACACACCTCGTAGTTGATATCCAGAAACTTGTGTTGGAAATTTAGAGTACTGAAGCAGATCGAATTGGATGCATTATTGATTTGGAATTTCCTAGTGAAAAGAAGTGTTGAGGCCCATAAAATCGTAGTCAACAATAGCAAGGGATTCTCCCCAGTCAATGTTCCCAAATAGCCCATGACTGTTTGGTATGGGGAATCCGTCTGGTTTGCGGTCCGGCTACCGTAGGTCAAATAACAAAAATAAAGGGTTTTACCGGTTGCGGCCTGGTCCACCATGTATATTTTTATGTTTTTAACTTTAATTATGATATACAAGTGCCTATCTAACATTTATATTGATAAAGAATATGAGGAGCAGTCACAATGTGATGCACAGGTTCTTACCTCTCGTCTTAAACTCTCTCGCATCTAAATCACACACAACATAAAACAAAACTAACTAAGCTGTCCCTAGGGAGCGAGATCATCATTTAATGAGTAATGTATTATTGTTCATGTATTAAGATAAATCACAGGTAGCTATTCTTTGAATCAAAACATAGAAACATAAATAAAGATATGCACAACAAGATATCTCATTGTTTGTTAAAACATTCATTACTCACAGTGGAAATTATCATAAAATAAACCAGACAAAATTCGTACAAGAACATAGGTTCAGAAAGTTAGAACGATCTCACAGTTAATGAATCACAGCTGAAAACGAAATAGTTTCCCTTCAACATCATTCATTGCACAACATCTAAACATTCCACCCAAAACATTCTCTAACAGGAAAAATTGTAATATATTATTGTAAAACGAAATATTTCCTCCTACAACAAGTTTTTCACAAGTCTCACTGGGAAAAAGCCCTCCTCTTTTTCCCTCTAACTTTCATATATTTATACAAAAACCAGCCAAAACTTTTGAGTTCCCCCCCAAACGTTTTAATCTCATAGTTTTGTCGTTTTGTGAATACTCATGATTCAAACATTACATTTCAGATAAACACTTTTATGAAAATAGGAGCAGCTTGGTAACTGACGAACTGGCCAAGCCTGAGCCTTTTCTCTTAATGATTACACTCTATAATTCTTGGTCCTTTTGAGATCTTGTTGGTCTTAGCCTTTTGCTCTCTTCTTTTCCTCGAGCAACATCTTTGTTTCTTTATGCTTTAACTTCTTCTTTCATGGTCACTCCTCTTTTGCTTATATATTGTTTTGCAATAATCTTCCTATCCTGAACATATCAGATCATTAGTGTTTAACAAGGTAACACAAACTAGATCAATGCATGCATTCGGTAATATGAACTATAAACAGTATTAATGCATAAAAAAAATGTCAAACCAAAAGAGATCCTACAAGTTTGTGCTTAAACCCCTGTTTCAAAACTTAAACACATGCCTGATAGAACTTATTTTTTTCCCAATCTAGGCCACATCTGTGAAGTAACCATCACTCTTCAAAACACCCAACCCCAAACCGCGTTCTTCAACTCAGACAACTTTAACATCAACCTGCGCCGACGAGAAACCTCTTCCATTACATAGAACAATGTAAAACACATCCAAATAGGAGGGGAAAATCCCAATGCCGGCACTAAGCATCAGAGAGATAAACTCTTCATCGACGAAAAGAAAAATAAGGAAAGGGTGATTATCCTACTATGGAGCTGCAATGGTAGGATACACACTTACTAAGGGTTTGCAATAAAAGAAAACAATCGACGAAAAATCAAGCATCGGTGAATCGAAAAACTATCACACAGAGGTTAGTATGCTACAGAGCTATAACGGTGGAGCGCAAAAAACTAAGGCTTCCGTAAAACAAACCAATGACGACCGGAAAAGATCAAAACTCCTGTCATGGCTCTCACAGTTTGTCACTCGAAATGGCGGCAATACAAAGCACTAGAGCTCTGACGGTTTCCACCAAAAAAAATGCTAACAATAAAAAAAACCGAGAGTGCATCGGTGAAAGATAGAGTTTTAGGTCAGGTCGTCATTTCACTAAACCTCTGGAATGGCTGCTGCGCAGTTGACTACAATCCCGATTCATAACTTCAATAAAATTTTGACAGCGAGATAAGAAAACACCGTAAGTCATAAAAGGCAGCAGCAGCATAAAGATATTCATTTGAAAATCATCCTCAACAATCCAAAATTGCAGTAAAATCAAGCAATCCTAGCAAATCTAAGAAAGACAAAATTTTAAAAGGAGGGTCCCAATTTTTTAGAAATTTGGGAAATGGTTGTAGCTGCAACAATTGGCGGCTACCCGGTAAACCTAAATCTCTAAATCAATTCTTCTTTGAGTAACAGATTGTTTAGCAATAAAACCAAAATGTTGAATTCTTCTAGATGTCCATATTTTCCCAATGGCAAATATACGTACTTTTACACATTGCTGATAGTCCAATCTTAGGAAAATGAAAACCCAAAATCTCAAAGTCAAGATAACTCTTTTGAGGCCAATTAGATGAGTTTCATTTTACCTATGTCTTTTGGGTAGCTTCCAGCTTGGACACCACAGCATTGTAACATATGGTAAATAGAAATATTCATTTGTTCCTCATTCCCATGCCATTTTGCACCTTTTGTGCCTTTTGAACCTTTGTTCCTTTTGAGTCCTCCTTATGCCTTTCTTTCTGAATTTTTTATTCAGGCTCCTCTATCCATAGTGTCCTTTTGTATGAGAGATATAGTTTAACTTTCAGCTCACAGACGGAGAAGAAATTTTGGCAAATTTTGTACTTATATGATTCGGTACTTTGCTTTTATAGATATTGCTTTTTAAGAATTTTGACTCTTATCATCCTTTTGGCTTTCAAATTTTTTGGCATGGGATCATTTATATATAATATACTGTTTACCCTGCTTCCTTTCCATGGGTCTTTTGCTGTCACCCCCTAGGACATTTTTTATATGTGAAATGGATGGAGTCTCGAAATAGTATTCCATACCTTTTGATCCTGAGTTATTTTCAGGGATTAAGCAGGACTTCAATGTGTTCATATCCATCTAGGAAAACTACTTACTAGAAGAAATTCTATCAGCTCAAACAAAAGTACACAGTCTCATACCCAAAGATTTCAGTTAATTTAGAACCCTAATGCTTTCCATGCAACCAAAAGTTTGCCTCTTTTATTTAAACCAAAACAAAATCTACATCAAACAAAACATGACATAAAACAAGCAAACTACCAAATCAATTTATTTATGTACAAAACAAGAAACCATAAATCAAGAAAAATAAGGTTTGAGAACTAAACCATTAACTGGTAAGTTCTCTTCCCATCCCTACAAATCTTGCAATTTATAGGTTGAGGGGCCAAGCTTTGCTACAATATGAAAAGGGCCGACCCATAACTGTTGAAACTTCATGTGCTTTCCCTTTTCATCACGCGGGTGATCCCACTTAAGAACCAAGTCTCCCACTTCAAATTCCTTTGTTCCAACTTTGTGCTTATCAAACCACCTTTTCACTACTTCCTGTTGTTGCCTAAAACATTCTTTGGCCTTGGATCTAGACTCTTCCGCCTTCAAAAGATTATAGATTCTAAGTTGCAGGATTTTGTTGTCTGTGCCTCTAGACTCTTGGGCTATTATGGAATATGGTAGCATAATGTTCGGAGGAAGTATAACCTTTTTTCCATAAACAAGAATATATGGTGACACACCTAGGAAATTATTGGGTGTGACCCTATCAACCCAAAGAGCGTTCAGTAACGATGAATGCCAACTTCTCTGGTTTTTTATGAACGTCTTTTTCAAAATCCTAATCAAATTCTTATTCGTAGATTCTACCAAACCATTTCCTTGTGGGTAGTAGTTGGTNAATTTAATGGAAGAAAAGTAAGTAGCATTATAAAAAACTAGGGAAATTGGAACCCCAAACCTGGTCATGATATGATCCTGCAAGAAATCCATGACAACATCTTCATTTACTTTTCGTAGCAGAATGGCGTCGACCCATCTAGTGAAATAGTCATTTTCCATTAAAATATATTTGTGCTACAAGGAATAATTTGGTTTTATTTCTCCAATGACATCAATTCCCCATTGCTCAAATGGTTTCGTTATCATAACCGGCTTTAGTGGTCCTGCTACTTTGGCTTGTCTTCCCCCACACCTCTGGCAGATATCACACTTTCTCACATGGGCATGAGCATCCTTGAACAACGTGGGCCAATAGTACCCAGCCCTGAGAATTTGGTGGGCTATCATATCTCCAGAGAAATGGCCTCCAGCAGGCCCATCATGTAACTCAGTTATAACCTTTTTGCGTCTTCCTTTTCTAAACATTTGAGAAGGACTCCATCATAATTCTTCCTCAATAAAATTCCATCAACAATCTGATAAGCAGCTGATTTCAGGTGCAACACTCTTTGCTTCTTGGAATTCCAATGTTCTGGAAACACGCCTTCCTGAAGGTAATGAACAAGATCTTGGTACCAGGACTCTGGAGCTGTGAAAAGAGGACATACATCCATCATCTATAACTTCGCTTTGTTTTCCCTATTGTTTTCTTCATTGTTATTACCTTCGGCCATTAGTTTGCACAATCCTTGCCCTTTAATTATGGAGGATGGTTTGAATTCGAGGACATACTCTTGTAAAGTTGTTACCTAGTTGCCTCTTCTTTCTCCTAACTCCTTTTGTATGAAAAGAGACCTCACAGCTGGGTGTGGAACAATTACCTTCGTCCGATTTTTAAGTATGTACAACCTGAATTGTTTTACCGCTTTGAAGACTGCATAAGCTTGTTTATTTACAGCTGGGTAATTCAATTCATCCCCCTGTAGACTAGTGCTCATAAATGATATGGGGAACTCATCTCCCCCATCTTCCTTCTGAGTAAGCACCGCTGCTAACGAATCGTCAGATGCAAAAAAGTACAAAATAAAATCCTTCTCAAAATATAGAATTTTGAGAGAGGGTGCATGAGCAATAGATGTCTTTATTTTGATGAATGCATTCTTCTCTACATTAGTCCACTTGAATTGTACACTTTATTTCACCATTTTCTAAAAATGTTTAACAATTTGAGCGAAATCTGGTACAAACCTTCGCACAAAATTTATTGTCCCCATGAATGATTGCATACCCTTTTTGTTATGGGGTAAGGGGATCTGTTCAATAGCTTTGATCCTTTCTGTGTCTATGGAGATCCCCTTCTTAGATACCACATGACCCAGTAGCTTTCTTTCTATAACGGTAAACACACACTTCTTGGGGTTTAGCGAGATACCATATTTTCGACAACGCTCGAAAATCTGCTTCAAATGAAATGCATGTTCTCTTCTTTTCTTTGAAAATATTGTGATGTCATCGAGGTATACCACAAAACTCTGGCCAATCAGACTACAGAAAGCTATATCCATAGCCCTTTGGAAAGTAGCTCCAACATTTATGAGCCCAAAAGGCATCCTTCTGTAAGCAAAAGTCCCCCATCTTGTTCTGAATGTAGTTTTGAGTCTGTCTTCTTTAGCTACTAATACCTTATTGTAACCAGAGAATCCACCTAATAAAGAAAATAAATCAGAACCCAAAACCATTTGCAATATCTATTCCATGGGTGGAACTGGATAATTGTATTTATCTGAAGCGTGATTTAAGTTTATGAAATCCACACATAGTCTAATTTCTCCAGATTTCTTCTTTACTGGTACCATATTTGAAATCCATTATGAGTGTCTGACTTTGAAGATCATTTTAGCATCCAACAATTTCTTTACTTCATTCTGAATTAGAGGCTCCAGTTTTGGGTGCATTCTCCTCAAAGGCTGCTGATAAGGCTTGACTCCAGTCCTAATAGGGATGACATGCTGAATAATCTTGGTATCATATGGTTTCAAATCTTTATATGTCTAGGAAAACACATCTTTGTATTGTTTGAACAAATTGATGAATTTATTTCCTCCACTTGGGGAGCAACACTTTCCCAAATTGACATATTTAGGCTCAATTTCAGTTCCTAAATTAATCAGCTCAAATTGTAGAGACAAGCTATGAGTCTTAACATTTACTGGCCTTTTGAATTTTCCATTTAGATCAAACATTCTCTCTAAAGTCCTGACTCCTTTAGGAATAAAATTGTTGAATTTTAGCTCAGCTTGATGTTCCTTATCATCAATGATTGCCCCTTTGAAAGTTTCATCATTTGTCAAACATTCCAGAATCTGCTGATCATCATCAAAAACTCATAAATTTGTAATCATGCCTGGAACAGAAAGCCTGAAAAGTAATTCAATAGAACACCTGTTATTAGAGGGTACAAGCCTTGCAGCTAAGGTGGCTACCAAGTCAGCTGCTGCATTCTTTACTCTAGGAATCAATATAATATTAAATGCATAAAAACCTTTAAGCAAATCCCACACTTCATTTTGATAAGATTTTAAATGAGGGGAAATGCAATGTATCTGATTTCAAATCTGCTTTACAATTATTTCAGAATCCCCATACACTTTCAGATTTTATACTTTTAATTCAATTGCTTTTCTTAGTCCCTGAACTAAAGCTTCATACTTGGTTGTGTTATTGGTACATTCAAACTCTAATATACACGAAAGAAAATGTTTATTTTTCTTTGGATCAATTAGGACATAGCCAGCTCCTGATCCTTCCAAGGTTTTAGATCCATCAAAGAAAAGTGTCCAAAAATTATCCACTACTACTGTACATGAATCTACATCCATATCTAAAACTAAGTCTATTATTTTACAATCAATTTCATCAACCTGCAAAAACTGAAGTAGATCACGTTGGGTGTCTGATGTAATGTTGGCTTCTTCTGCTTGATAATTTCCTGGTTCCATCTCAATAAAGTAGTTCCCCAAAACAGAATTCACTAGTTCCTTCTTACCTTCTAACTGCGTGGCATTGTGTTGCATGTGGGGCTCTCTTATAACTTTAATTTGGTTTGGGATTCCTTTATAAGGTAACCACAAATGTGACCATTCTGAAGCAAAATATCCATTCAGCTTGGCTGACCAATATCTACTCAAAACAAGTCCATAAGCCTCAGGTATATTTGCTACCACAATATCAATGAATTGACATACTTTTTCATTTGAAGATAACTGAATCAAAACGTCCTCCATTTCCCCAATTACCTTCACATTTGTTCTGTCTAACTGAATAAAATGCCAGGTATATGGTTTAGGCTATCCATTTATCTTTTTGCAAACTGACAATGGCATGACATTTACTGATGCCCCTGAGTCTACCAGATAGTTGTGCACTTTATGGTTGAAAACTTCAAAAGTAAGGAGAAAAGGTGGAGTTTTGCATTTAGTATTACCTCCAACACTCGCTTCACCAATTTCTTCTTCTTGGGGTTGATTGTTGGTGGGAAGCTTCTCCTCTGGCATGTCAAGTGCTTTCAGTAACTTTTCTTTCTGCTGTGGCACGTTACACATCTCAAATAGTGAAATATTTGCCTTTACCTTTTTTATATCCTCCACAATGTCATACTCCATCTTATGTTCTGTGAGATTCGTTTCTACATTATTGATCTTCTCTTCAATGGGATTAGTAGCCATGTTGATCTGCTTTGGATTTTGACTGGTGATGGTAAACTCAGGAATTTTATTAGCTGTGGTGTTTTTCTGAAACTCCTTTACATTCTTCTGGAGTCTCTTGATTTTCAAGACTATTAACCTGTCTTCCTTAATCATCGCTTGGCTTCTCGTTGTCACATTTGATTTTGATATGTCCTCATATCTCAAATCACTTTCCTTTTCAGTATCAAACATCGAGACAAAGTCCCATAAAACCATGGCATCGTCTTCTTGTTTTTCTGTTGATTTATTATTACCTTTTCCCTCCTCATCATCAGCCTCTGTTAGTTTGGAATCCAGCAGTTGATTCATTACTAATGTCATTGAATTTATCCATTGAGGAAAAAAAAATTTAGAATGGGGTTGTTGGTGGAAAGTGCAAAAGTTATCCATCCTTGCCTCTGTTAAGTTCATCGATGCAGGATTGTGTGGAGGGGGTTGGGAATGCTTGTTATCCTCTTTTTTCTTGTAATAAGGCTTATAGAACTTCTGGGCTTCCCTTTCCTTTTCCAATTCTATTATTCTATTAGAGAGCTTCTGCATCATCTTTGACATTCCTTCGAAATCATGTGATTGTTCCTCTTTAGGCTTAGTAAATAACAAAGCTTTCTGCCCAACATTTTTTTCTCCTGACTGCTCAGGATAATCTTAGATGCTTTCCTTTTTAGCTTCTACTCTCTCTGCTTCTTCATAATTATCTACTAGCGTAGGTTTGGCTTTCAGCTTGGAAAACATGGCCAAATCGGGCCCTAGAGCAGAAGTGTAATACTCAATCAGAACTTTATTCGAGGGATTATCAATTTCAGAAAAAATCTTAAGATAAGCTGCAAATCTTTGGGTAAAACTATGCACCTTTTCTTTTCTTTCTTTCTTTAAGGTGCACAGACCTTTCATAAGAGCTGCATGAGTTTTTTTTGTCCCATATTTGCTTCTGAATATCCTTTCAAAGGTATCCCAATCTAGGATTGAGTTTGCAGGCAAACCAAAATACCATGAGGATACTGCTCTTGTAAGGGTATACGGAAAAATTCTACAGAATACATCCTCGTGTTCTCCAACTTTTAGTCCTTCTATGGCAGAGTAGAAACTTTACAAATGGTCATCTACTGAAATATTATCATTTGGGTCAAACTTGGGCAGCATCTTCTCAAAAGCTTGAGGTAAGTCATGCAACGAAGGTGTGAGGTTTAGAGGTGATCTAGCTTTCCAAGTAGGTGGTGGATTTGGTGGGTTAGGTGGCTGATTTGCATTTATGCCTGCCATGAGTCTAGGGGGAGAGAGAGGTGGAGAATGAAAAGGAGTATGGATGGGTGAACCGTTGGGTGTATCAGGGCCTACTTGATTCAAAGGTTGAACAACTTCCTGTAAAGTTGTTTCTACTAATTCTTCCAAATATCCAACGAACAGCGAATCTTCCAAAATAGGACGGTCTTTCTTCTTGTATTCTCTTCAGGGTAAATCAAGGATAGTGGGTAATCCTCCAATACTCTTCACATATGCTCTAGTGTGTCTCCTCAGATTATTAACAACTTTATTGTCCACATAATACAAATTTTCTTTCCAATTCTCTTCACGATTTGGATTGGGAAATAAACTACTTTCAAAACTATCACTGGTGGAGTAGTTTCGAAGAAATGGGTTTCCTCGGCCAACCATGCACTGGTGGCCCTCCTTCTAGTACCAAAAGCTGTTGAGGCCAGGAAAATCTTAGGAAAAATTAGCAAAGGGATTCTCCCTAGTCAACTTTCCCAACTAACCCGTGACTTTTTGGCATGGGGAATCCGTCCAATTTGCAGTCCGGCTACTGTAGGTCAAATAACAAAAATAAAGGGTTTTACCGGTTGCGGCCCGGTCCACCATGTATATTTTTGTGTTTTTAACTTTAAGTATGATATGTAAGTGCCTATCTAACATGCAGATTGATAAAGAATACGAGGAGTGGTCACAATGTGATGCGCGGGTTCTTACCTCTCATCTTAAACTCTCTCGCATCTAAATCACACACAACAGAAAACAAAACTAACTAAGATGTCCCTAGGGAGCGAGATTATCATTTAATGAGTAATGTATACTGTTCATGTATTAAGATAAACCACAGGTAGCTATTCTTTGAATCAAAACATGGAAACATAAATAAAGATATGCATAATAAGATAGCTCATTGTTTGTTAAAACATTCATTACTCACAGTGGAAATTATCATAAAATAAACCAGAGAAAATTCATACAAGAACATAGGTTCAGAAAGTTAGAACGATCTCACAGTTAATGAATCATAGTTGAAAAAGAAATAGTTCCCCTTGAACATCATTCATTGCACAACATTTGAACATTCCACCCGAAACTTTCTCCAACAGGAAAAATTGTAATATATTATTGCAAAACGAAATAGTTCCTATTACAACAAATTTTTAACAAGTCTCACCGGGAAAACACCCTCCTCTTCTTCCCTCTAACTTTCCTATATTTATACAAAAACTAGCCAAAATTTTTGAGCTACCCCACCAAACGTTTTAATCTCATAGTTTTGTTGTTTTGTGAATGCTCATTATTCAAACGTTACATTTCAAATAAACACTTTTATGAAAACGGGACCAGCTTGGTAACTGACAAACTGCCCAAGTCTGAGCCTCTGCTCTTAATGATTACTCTCTATAATTCTTGGTCCTTTTGAGATGTTGTTGGTCTTATCCTTTTGCTCTCTTCTTTTCCTCGAGCAACATCTTTGTTTCTTTATGCTTTAACTTCTTCTTTCAAGGTCGCTCCTCTTTTGCTTATATATTCTTTTGTAGCAATCTTCCTATCCTAAACATATCAGATCATTAGTGTTTAACAAGGTATCACAAACAAGATCAATGCATGCGTTCAGTAATATGAACTATAAACAGTATTAATGCATAAAAAAAATAAAAAATGTCAAACCAAAAGATATCTTGCAAGTTTGTGCTTAAACCCCTATTTCAAAACTTAAACACATGCCTGATAGAATGGATTTTTCTCCCAATCTAGACCACATCTGTGAGGTAACCATCACTCTTCAAAACACCCAACCCCAAACCACGTTCTTTAACTCAGACAACTTTAACATTGACCTATGCCCACGAGAAACCTCCGGCATTACATAGAACAATGTAAAACACATCCAAATAGGTGAGAAAAATCCCAATGCCAGTACCAAGCATCAGATAGATAAACTCTTCATCGATGAAAAGAAAAACAAGGAAAGGGTGATTAGCCTACTATGGAGCTGCAACAATGGGAGACACACCTACTAAGGGTTTGCAATAAAAGAAAACAATCAGAAAAAAATCAAGCATCGACGAATGGGAAAACTATCATGTGGAGGTTAGTCTTCTACAAAGCCGCAATAGTAGAGCGCAAAACACTAAGGCTTCCATAAAACAAACCAACGATGATCGAAAAAGGTCAAAACTCTTGTTGTGGGGCTCACAGTTTGTCACCCGAAACGATGGCAATACAAAGCACTAGAGCTCCAACGGTTTTCACCTAAAAAAACGCCAACAATAAAAAAATGAGAGTGCATCGACGAAAGATAGAGTTTTTGGTTGGGTCGTCATTTCACAGAACCTCCACAATGACGGCTGCGCAGTTGACTACAGTCCCGATTCATAACTTGAACAAAATTCTGACAGTGAGATAAGAAAACACCGTAAGTCATAAAAGGTAGCATCAGCATAAAGATATTCATTTAACAATCATCCTCAACAATCCAAAATTGCAGTAAAATCAAGGAATCCCAACAAATCTAAGCAAGACAAAATTTTAAAAGGAGGGTCCCAATTTTTTAGAAATTTCGGAAATGGTTGCAGCTGCAACAAGAAGGCATGTTGTATTAAATTTCCGTTTTTGGATGGAAAATAGCTAGTTCATAAATGTTTTCACACTTAGGCACATGACTAACGTAGAACACTCTTAAATGGTCTCAAAGGCTCCAGACTGTGGACATACCTAATTGGACACATGACACATATTGGAATAGGGTATGCTTAGGATTTCATGTTAAGTTTGAAGCTTTGAACAAGACAGTGGAGATAAAAAATGTTGAATGAAAGCTAATATGTACTATTACTAAAGTACATCGTATGGGAGGAATTGTTTCTGATAGTGGCCTCATGCTAAACAAGATACAATAACTACTTCATCAATGTCTGTGACATGTCAATGGAAGTATAAGAGGGTCTCAGTAACAAGTTTTTTTTATCTTGGATAGGGCCTAATAGCTGTGGAATGTGCACTTGAAAGAATTGTTAGTCCAAAATATTGTATGTTTATATGGATCAAACTATATATCTAGATTGGGTCAGATAGCCATGACTGTGCAGTTAATATATAAATGTAACCTCTTCATCCAATGCCTTTTGATAATTTCAGCGAGATCCTATGGCATAATTTTAAATAAGAGATTTAAATATCTATTTGTTTTCTTTGTAAGACCGGAACTTATCTATATTCCATGTTACCGTCTAATAGTGTAGTTATGGGAATCTAGGGATACAGGAAGCCATAGTTTCCATCCACTCAAAACTCTGATTGAATTTGATACTTTTGTTCAATTCACAATTAACCAAAAATTAGCATAGAACTCTGATTTCTAATTTTGATGTAATATAGAACTCTGATTATTATGGAACCAATCATACTTCAAATTACTATTGGACTTTTGTCAGGTTTGTAATGCTTTTACTAAAAAATTAGCTTACTCTGATCTTTTTTCTTCGAACCAAAATAATAATAAAATCAAACTTCAGAGATGGTTCTATATAGATTTAAAATTCCCAATGTCCAACAGAGCTGGTGTAGTTAGGCATATTATTGGCACATCCATTGAGAATCCTTTTTAGCTATGGGATTACTAGAAAACACGTGGCAGACTCAGTTAAAACATGTCACTAGATGGCATTTTTAAAATTTGATTTCCAATAGGACTGTTATTTATTTTTACAAATCCATTGTCAATGAAGTGTTTCCTTTTCTTTAAAACTATGTAGATACATTTTTTTGTGACTGAAAGCAGAATTGCATCAAATTGTGCATCCAATATTTTGTGACTTATGGTTCTAAATTTCATTAATATGCATAAGAAAATTGAAGTCTTGCAATATAATCAGTTTTCATGGGCCTCACTCAATCCCAAAAATATAAAGCACCATAATCAGTGTCGATGGTTCAACCACCCACCATCTTGAAATTCTGGGAAAGTTGGGGTTCTGCAAGGTTTTCCTTGGAAAAATAAAAAAATAAAACATATACAAAAATATACCTCTATGAGGAACACAGATGTAACCAACCTTTATAATATATTCCTTGGGAAACAAAAAAAGGATAGTTTCCACAGTTCAGCAACAGACGTGCATGAGAAAACTAGCATGCAAATAACTTGAAGAATAGTCTTAGATAATGAAAACTTCATTGTTTTCAACAACCATAGAATAAAGAAAAAGATTGCAATCCAATAGAGTGGGAACTAAGTAGACTCTAGCTAATGACAGTACACAGTATCAATTGAAAATAGAAATAACTATGAGATTGAGCTGCACAAATTATTGGAGACCCAAGTTCAATTCCCACTACTTTCTGGGATCTAGATGCATAAAAACTAAACCCAAAATCCCATTTCACAATATCACTAATGTCTTAGAAAATAATTATTAACTAGAATAAGAAGAGTACCAATTAATAGAATATCAATGCAAATCCATATGCCCAAAGATATGAAATAATAAGTTTAAAAGGATAGTAAAAACAATCAAATGGTGAAAACAAATGCTTCTGTAGCCAAAAAAGTAAATACCAAGAATCATAGTTTCAAAACACCTAATGAAATAACCAATAGTCACCCTATCAAAAGCAATAATAAATTTGTACTGTAACCTACCTTAGTCATCCAACTCAAATTAAAAATCTAATATGTTCAGAACAAATAAAAAAGAATTTTTTCAATTTAGTAGTAAAATTCAATGCACTTCATACTTACAGGCATATAAACTAAACAAAATGCAAGCCCCATGTCCAGAACTATCAAGTTGAAAAGCCAATCTTTCTCATGATGCGCATTTTGAATTTTGTAACCATTGTAAGTAAACATGTAGTTACATCATTGGGTTTAGTAAACTATTTAACTTCTGAATTTAATTCCATGACAAAAGTACTTGCACTCAACCACTTTTTTCTCTCTTACTTAATGGTGACAGATATACAATTCTTAATAGTCTACTAAACCATTTCAATTTCTCCTACCCTTCTACTATAATCAATATTTTCATTGGTAATAAGATTTTGAATCCTCTGGTCAAAATTGAATTCACTTTTTCGTTTCAAATCTAACTTGTGTTTCCTTGTCATTTATACCCTCAACCTTCACGTTCTAGGTATCAGGAGTAATATCAGTGAAATTATGCAATTTGGCAGTCATATAAATATGAATTTTTATCATCTGATAAAGGTCCATCTTGATATCAAGTATATGCTTCCCATTAGAGATCCTTATTGTTTGCCCATTCTCTCTTATATCTCAAAAACTAAATGAAAAGAAAAAGTTCCCCTCTTAACTACATATTGAGAAGAAATTATCATAGAAAATCAATTGGAACTCATAGATTTAAGGCAATAAAAGGCAGTGAAATTTGGGAAAACAAATTAATTACCTTTGAATTTTTCTTAGCATTGACCAATGCAGCTGTAGAATTTAATAAATCTGTTGGTTTCAAAGATGCCTCTACCCACATTACATGCATCTGACCTCCCAAAGACTACCCATAAATAAAAGTTTCAGGTGAATTGTTTGCTTATGACTACTAAGTCACTTTATATAACCGCCATATCCACACAAATCAGCACCATTATCAACAAACATAATCTAAATGATCTCAATAAACATTGAAGAACAACCAAACTCTTACAATTAGACCATCTTCTGATGCTTCTCTCCTTTTCAATATCTCTTCTAGATTTCCACATACATCCATCTTGTTGATGAGTTCAATATTATCAAGTTGTCTATCATTTGCATGATCTTCATGGCTGTACCAAAATCCCCCATGAAAGTATGATACCAACTTCTATAATATAGCATGAAATTCTCTAAGAAAGTACTATATCAGGTTTTGTCATGCAGATTGACATTGCATGAAATGAGGTATGTTTTGTATACATAAAATTTGAAATAGTTTCTTGAATCCCCAACGATGGAAAAAGTAACAAGCCCCTTACAAACTTGTATTTATCACCTAGGTTTATATTCAAGAGTCACTCTGCATCAAGAATTATACATCCAGATATAGATCTTCATAGAACTAGACTAATGAAGAGATATTTCATGAAATACAATAGGAGAGGATATGGACATAACTACTTCAATAATCTAAGGTCACACTAGAATTGTAACTATTTCAAGAATTTGAACCGTTACAAACATATGATCCCCTAGAAAGAGAGAAAATTTATTTATGTCCCCCGGCTCGGTTTGGATGCTCGAGATAGAATTGAACTAGTCATTTCCTAGAAGCTCTGGTGAGGGAAGATAAAACCTCTGGTTGGTGCATGAAGCTATATCCTGTGAAAGCTAGTTTGTGTCAATTATTCTTCTAGGAGCAGGAGATCACAAGACTCGATCCGCTAGTCGATCCAGCTGGCTGAGTCGATGCACTCAATTTAGAGTAGGGCTTCAGTAAATGCTATATTTACCTAAGAAATAATTTAGATTGAATACCCATTTTATTAAACCATTCGGTTCTCCCCAAAAGTAAACAGAACATGTTTCTTTTTATAAAGTATGGGGCGATGAAAAACTCGACCAATGAAATTTTTTTTTTTGAAGGATTTGGAATTTCTAAATTTCAACTTATTATAATATCTAAAAAATGTTAGCATAAATATATTCTCATCTTATATTAGGGTTCCCGGAAACCATGGTTCAAAGATGCCCATTTTGACCCATATAAAGGCCTTTATTATATGAACATGTTGAATTCACAAAAAGTGTCGTCTTTTAAAGTACCATTCTACCTAGAATAAAATACTCATTAGAGTACAATTATCAATTTATAGAATAAAATACATATATATAACAATGGAGAGCGCCACATTTTCGATTGTCTTGGGGGTGCCGCCACATTTTCTCATATGGTGAGGCTGGTGTCATGTCTTCTCAATATGGTCCAATCGATCATAACTGGATTCAAACCAGCTTATGAGTGACGAGGGTATGGAATTGGCTTATGATAGTCCATTGGGGTGTGTCACATTTGTAACCTAAAATGAATGAAAACCAATGACTCACCACTTGCATCACAAAGATAGGAGAGGGAAGTTTGCTTTTTTGAGGTCTCATTAGAGTAAGCGTATGATTGAATGTGTTTGGAATCCTCAACCAACCAGGAGAGGATAATATATTGAGCAAGTTACTCAATAAAAAAACCATAGGATTTACTGTCCACTAGTGACCAACTATAGGTCAATGGGACATAAGTGTTTATCAAATATTAATATCCAAATGAGAGAGGAATTCCTATAGGAACAAGTATCTTGGAACTCTTCATAATGTAGACCAGAGACATGGCAAAATCAAATTCCTCTTTTTAATGGCTCAAGTTCACAACTTTAAAATTATTAATCATGAATGGTTGTTGTAGTATAAGAATACTGACACATAATTCTTTCCAACTTTAAGTATTTGCATTGTGAGGACACATGCAAAAAAGGATCATTCAGTAAGTGTCGAAAACTAGGGAAAATAAAAGGTAGAATGGAAGAGTACCTGCGTTGACCCCAAACAAGGAAAATCATACGGTTTTCTTCAGGAAAGGATAATTTGATTGAAAGTCAAATGGTAAGAACAAAATATGACAATTCAAGACATTGAATAGAATATAAGACCAACTTGTATATGATATTTAAAAATACGAAAAACTTATGAGACATAGGGAAAAGGAAAGAGTGACTTCAGAGAGTTCCCCATCAATATTACTTCCAAAAAAACAAAACAAATGTAGTGATTGGACTGTATGAATACCAACATAGAATTATTTGGAGTTTTAATTGTTAGCATTAGTAGGTCAAAAATGGAAAAAGTGATTATTTAGTTAATTGTGTAAGACTAGGGAAAAAATAAGATTGAATGAAAGAGTATCGCTTTTGAACCCAAAGAAAGGCATATCATACAATATTCTTCCAGGATGGGTGCATTGACACAATTTCATATAGTAAAAAGAAAAGATATAATGTTAAGTCATTTAATAGGATAGGAGAAATTTTCAATAGTTATATATAAAAGACAAACAAAAAAACCTATCATTTTGCTTTTTTTTCTCACCTCGTTTCATAGCAAAAAACCGCCATACCTGTAATCTCTAACCCCATTTCACGACAGAAACCACCAGACCTATAATCTCTCTTAAATCCATGCAATACATTGAAAGGATTTGTTACTGAAAAAATGTGCATCATATGGAGAGTGCAGTGTTCTCTCTCTCTTACATGCATGCCAAAGACACACACACACACACACACACACACATATATATCTTTGAATTTTAATATTTCTGTTGTATTGTTTTATTGATTACCCTATTGCTGGTCTATCCTTGTTGAGCCATTCTCCGAATCGAGTCTGGTAACTTTGATTCGACCTCAGATGGACTTATAGAAGATATAAGCAAGGCCTCATTAACCTCATGAATTTAAATGATACGGACTATCCTCCGGTTGTGCCACATGTTAAATGACGTCATCCATAAGAAAACCTCCACTTGACTTCAATTTGATCTTGCCCATCAACAATTGTATGAACACATTTCTCTAACTTTAGGCATGTGTACTTTTTGTTTAGTTATAAAAAGACTAACCTAGGTGTATAATTGGGGACGGGTGTTTAGTAAGTTCGGTGTGACTTTTCAGTAGCTTAGTTTTCGTGTTTTTTTTTAGAAAACAGGGGAGTCAACCCTATGGACAGAGACTGAGAGTGTAGCTTGCATGCCCAACATTAGTCTGATAAATAACCCGGATTGGAAATTGTTTATGCATTAGTATGGTAACGTTGGGTCTGATGTGTGTGTCTGAGTCTTGCAAGCCGACCTAGAGGAGACTGTGGACTCTCATTTCCATTACCTGTCTGATCAATACAAGTATTTGAAATCAGAATAATACCTGTTAATATAATCTTGATATTGAAAGAGTGACTTCTCTTGTTTTTCTGTTTATGTCCCTGTTAGTATTGCTATTCTCTGGATTCATGTTAGTGAAGGTAATGCAGTTGGAGTGTCTGCATAATTTAATTACCCTAAAAACCCCTTGATAAAAGCTCAAGAAATGCATTAGAATAAAAGTGCACAAAATATCCTGAAGAGAATTAAATGAACCTAAACACAGATAACCTAATAATTTCATGGATCTTCCTCCACCTGAACTCCAGTTTGATTAGACATCACCCTTAGCATTCGATGTGGTGATCTAAAACAAAATTGACTAGACAATGAAGTAAACTATAAAACTATTACCCATTTCAATTCTTTCTTTTGAAGCTCCTTCCAACATGCATCGGCAGGGTTCATAACTTTTCCTCTATTGGTTGTCTTCATCTTCCTCGACTTGCGACATGAACACAAATCCTTTCTATTTAACTACCAGAAATAGATATTTGGCCCAGGGTAAAAAAGACTAATAAATCATCCAGTGAAAAAAACTATAGAGAACAGCAGTAGAAAATTTGAATGGCTCAGGAAGATAAAAAACAATGGAACAATGGCAGCTGCTGCTTCTTCTTCCTGAACCTTCATGAGCTTCTCCAGTGGTCCCTCCTCATCAAGCCTCGCAATGAGTGCTCTAAGAAGATATCATCTCTCCATATTCGTCTCACTGAATAGAATAATAGGTTCATTTAGGTAAGAGAGATGAGCACACGTGGAAGATTCATTGGTATGCACTGCAAATGCATAAGCACGCCTCTGCAGCATAAGCTACTACATAGCCTGTTCTTGCCTCTCTGGGATCTCTTCACACTCTGTATATTATATGTTTATGTCTTTTCCTGGTTTAGTTTATATATATATATATATAATTTATTATGGTTTACTAAATAAGCATGAGAATGTAAGTGCAGTTTCAAATTTAGTGGTGTGCCCATGACAATTTTTTTGGTGGTGTTATCTGATGTAATTTAGGTGTTAGTGATATAGTCTAGGTGTTAGTGGGTAGAAAGAATTATACTTTTATTAAATTAATATAAATTATTTTTCAATTTAGTTTTGATGTTATTATGAACAACATAGTAGAGTTTAGTTTTGCAACAATCTTGATGTTTTTTGTATTGGAGCAATGTGTTAGATGTCTTCAAATGTTTGGAGACTAAAACTAGGTTGTATTTATAGAATGATGGACTCAAAACATGAATTACAATCTATCTATTTTGGTCATGTTAAGAGAGAACACAATCAAGAAGCAGACATATCATCCAAGAGGGCATCAAACTAGCAGTCAACATCCCTATCGGTTATTGGATATAGGGAAGGTGAATAACTATCTAAGGTTTCTTCTTTACAATATGGACGCTCTCTCACTCCATTCATCGATAGGACCTAAAACTATCCTATCATGCAATTTTGTCCTTGTTAGCTCCTAACATAGAGGGATAATGCATCTGTGTTGGCCCATGTTGTACATCGAATTCATCATCAACAATATTTCCATTTATGGGCTATGGGATATATTTCAACTCCTAGGTCATGACGCATGGTATAAATAGGGAAATAAATATACAAGCAGAGTGGATCTAGGATCTATGATACAAAAATAGCGAGTATGACATAGTATACACTAGAAGTGTCTCTCCTAATATACGAAGGAAAATGAGGAAAACTTGAAATAGTAATATGCCTGAAAGAACTAGAAGAACTAGAAGGGGATATATAATGGGTAGTATGTCGACCTCGGGAGTGGGGAGCCTATTGTTGCGATTTGGATGCATACAAATGAGTGTTGGGATGGGGTAGAGGATAGAAAATTCGATGGATTCGAGAGGACGCAAAGGTGGTCTATGGTTAGAAGAATTGTTGTCCTTTGTCAATCTCTAGAAGCCCCTAGAGGAGGGGATCACTAGAAAGAAGGAAGTGATCTGTTGAGTGGAGGTCAGTCCCAGCTACAAATGTCACTGGAGGAGGAGGGAACGAAGCAAATTGTAAACATGTTTTGTCGAAACTATGGCTTGAACCTATCAATTCAAGATCCTCACACACACAGTTCTTGATCTTTGTCTAAATAATTACATCAAAAAATTCGATTTCCTATAGTTCACAATATTGCCATAGCTTTTATTTACTAAGGCCAACTCAGAAATGATTGACAAAAGCAACAACAAGTTTTCATAAGTGTGGTTTTTTTGGATTTTTATGTCATGGTGTTGCGGCTACAACTATCTCCCAATTTTTTATTTTAAATTTTGGACCCTCCTCTTAATTTCATTTTTCCTGGGATTGCTTGGATTGCTGAACTCTATTTTTGTTCTGCTACAAATTGGGATTGTTTGAAGTTGAAGTGAGGTCAACTGTTTTAATGCTTTTCAGAAAACTGCTATTGTCTACCAATGCTTTCGACTGTGGATTTTAAAGTTGATTTGAAAATGATGTCCTTTGATCTGAATGATTTCCTTCACTACTATCGGAAGTCTATTTATGTTTGAATCGAAACTTTAGTTCTCTTTGTCATCGCTATTTTGGAGGTGAAACAATTTTTTTCTATTGCTGGCCAGCCGAAAGTTTTTTGGAACTTAACATTTTTTTATTTGGTTTTTCAGAGGTCAGTTGAACAGTGAATCGGGGTTGTATTTCTCTATGCAGCGGCCGTTGTGGAAGCTAATTAATAAACGTCCCAATGGTAAGTTCTGTTTTTTCACCGATGCCTTGGTTTTATTGACCAACTTTTTACTTTGCGATGCTTTATTTTCATAATCGGAATGGTTTTTGACTATTGATCGAGGAACTAGTCCTTTGCGTTGCTGATACGGCGACAGCATTGAGCCTTTGGTCGCCGATACATAGTCCCCAAAGCGTCTGATCGCTGATGTTTTATGTTTACTGTGGAACTTTTAGTCAGTCTGTCTCTTGTTGATGCTTTAGTGATTCCGATCTCCTACGCTTAACTATCGGGGGTTTTTAGCATTTGGTAGTGGCGACATTGCATAAAGGTTGAGGACTAATCGTCTGACTCATAGTGCTCAAAGCCTCCGACCAGCAACGTTATTCTTGTCGCCGAACCCATAGTCTGATGGTCTTCTGTCATTGTGGCTCCTCAGTGAACTGATCATCCGATGCTATAGTACTTCCGCCTGCCGAAGTGGATTATCTACCCGATACTTAGCATTTTTTCTTTCGACTGTCGATAGGGTTTTCCCACCATTTTTGTTGTGTTGTTACTCTATTTTATGGGATGGCAGAATTTTCCCATGGGTGCTGGTCAAGTCAAGATTTTTTCTTGTAGTATAATTATAGGAGAGTTAGATAGTAAGGGGACTTTTTCCTAGATAGATTTGTGAGAGTATGTTGTAAGAAGAACTATTTCCTTTTGCAATAAATAAATTACAAGTTTCCTTTTGGAGAAAGCTTTGTGGAAGGTTTCAAATGCTGTGCTATGGATTTGTTGAATGTGAACTATTTTGTTTTCAGTTGTTATCCATTAACTATGAGATCGTTCTAAGTATTTGAATGTATGTTCTTGTTATGAATGCACTCTAGTTTATTCCATGAAATTTCCATTGTGAGTAATGAATGATGTTCATAAACAATTAGCTATTTGGTTGTTCATATATCTATAAATGTTCATGTGTTTTGAAATAAGAAACAACTATCTGTGATTTTTCTTAATGCATGCACAAAATAAATTACTCATTGATGAATAATAATCCTGCTTCCTAGGGATAGGTTAGACAGTTAGTTTTAGTTTTTCCTTGGTGTGTGTGGTTTAGATGCAAGAGAGTTAAGACTAGAGGTAAGAACATGCGCATCACATTGTGACCGCTCCTTGTATTATCTATCAATTTGGATTTTTAGATAGGAACTTCCATCTCATACTTAAATACAAAAAACTAAAAAAATACACACGGTGAACCGGATCGTAACTGGTAAAACCTTTTATTTTTGTTACTTGACCTATGGTAGCTAGACCATAAACTGGACGGCTTCCCCATACCAAATAGTAACGGGCTAGTTGGGAACATTTACTGGGGAGAATCCCTAACTCTTGTTACCTGCGATTTTCTAGGCCTCAACAGTTTTTGGTGCTAGAAGGAGGGCCGCCAGTGCATGGATGGCCAAGGAAACTTATTTTCTTGAGATTATTCCACCGGTGATAGTTCTAAAAGTAGTATTTTTCCCAATCCAATTCGTGAAGAGAAAGGTAAAGAGCATATGTATTATGTCGATAATGAAGTAGTTAATGATCTGAGAAGACATACTAGGGCATATGTGAAGAAGATTGGAGGATTACCAATTATTCATGTCTTACCCAGAAGAGAATATCGAAAGAAAGACTATCCTATATTGGAAGACGCAGTGTTGGTTGGAGATTTTGAAGAACTGGTAGAAACATCCTTATAGGAAGTTGTTCAGCCTTTGAATCAAGTGGGCCCAGATACACCTTACTGTTCACCTGTTCATACCCCTGTTCACTCACCACCTCATTATCCACCCAGATTCATGGCAAACATAAACACAAATCAGCCACCCAACCCACCAAATCCACCACCTACTTGGAGGGCTAGGTCACCTTTAAACCTGGCATCCCCTTTGCATGACTTACCTAAGGCTTTTGAGAAAATGTTGCCTAAGTTTTACCCAAGCGAAAATATTTTGGTAGATGATCATTTGCAAAGCTTTTACTTGGCTATAGAAGGACTAAGGGCTGGAGAACATGAATATGTAGTTTGAAGATTGTTTCCACATACCCTGAAAGGAGTAGCAGCCTCATGGTATTTTTCTCTACCTGCAAACTCAATCCCAGACTAGGACACATTTGAAAGGATATTCAAAAATAAATATGCATCCCAGAAAACTCGTACAGCTCTAATGAAAGGGTTATGTGCTTTGAAGAAATAAAGAAAAGAGAAAGTGCATAGTTTCACCCAAAGGTTTGCTGCTTATCTTAAACAAATTTCTGCAGCTGATAATCCTTCTCATAAAGTTCTGATCGAATACTATACTTCAGCTCTAGGGCTTGACTTGGACATGTTTGCTAAGATACAAGTCAAACCTACGTTATCAGAAACTTATGAAGAAGCTGAGAGAGTAGAAGCTAAAAAAGAGAGCATAGAAGATTATCTTGAGCAGTGGGGAGAAATTTTTTTTGGTAAGAAAGCCTTGTTACTGTCTAAGCCTAAGGAGGATCAGTCACATGAGTTTGAAGGAATTGTGAAGATGATGCAGAAGCTATCCAATAGAATAATAGATTTGGAAAAGGAAAAAGAATCTCATAAATCTTATAAGCCTTACTATAAAAGGAGAGAGGACAACAATCAATCTAAACCTCCTCCACACATTCTTGTATCAATGAATTTGATTGAGGTGGGTATGGATAATTTTTGCACCTTTCATGAGCAGCCTCAATTTGAAAAAAAATGCCCTCAATGGATCAATTCGATGACATTATTAATGAATCAACTATTGGACTCTAAACTAACAGAAGCTGATGATGAGGAGGAAAAGGGAAATCAATCCACAGAAAAACAAGGGGATGATGCTCTGGTTTTATGGGACTGTGTCTCACTTTTTGATATAGAAGACAAAAGTACTCTGAAGCATGAGGAGATATCAGAAACAAATGTGACAACAAGGAGCCAAGGTTTGTTAAATAAAGACAGTTCAATAATTCCAAAGATTAAGAAATTTCAAGACAATATGAAGAAAATACAGAAGAACACGGATGATAAAATACCTGAACTTACTATTAGCAGTCAAGATCCAAAACAAGTCAACATGCCTATTAGGCCTATTAAAGACAAAGCTTATAATGTCAAGGAAAATATCAAAGCACCTGAGATGGGGTACGAATTGTTAAAAGCACTTGAAGTACCATAGGAAGAGCTTCCCACTAACAACCAACCTATAGAAGAGATTGTTGAAGCAAGTGTGGGAGGCAAGACTAGGTTTAAATCCCCACCATTCCTCCTGACCATTGAGATTTTAAACCATAAGGTGCACAATTGTTTAGTAGAATTAGGGTCTTCGGTCAATGTTATGCCACTTTCAGTCTACAAAAATATTAATGGACAACCTAAACCTACTACTTGGGAGGTTACTCAGTTAGAGAGGACCAATGTGAAAGTAGTCGGGGAAATGGAAGATGTGCTGATTTGATTATCTGCCAATGAAAAGATATGTCAGTACATTGATGTTGTGGTAGCAGACATACTTGATGTTTATGGACTTGTTTTGAATCGAAACTGGTCAGCAAGACTAAATGGGTATTTTGCTTCAGATTGGTCACACTTGTGGTTGCCTCAGAAGGGAAGTCCAAACCAGATTAAAATATTAAGAGAGCCCCACATGAAGAACAATGTTACTCAATTGGAAGAAAAAAAGGAACCAGTGAATTTTGTGTTGGGAAATCATCTAATTGAGCTAGAACTAGGAGACTACCAAGTAGAAATAGCTAGCAGTACATCAGACACCTAGCTTGATCTCCTTCGATTTTCACGGGATGATGAGATTGATTGTAAAATAGTAGAAGAAGTTTTTTATTCAAGTACAGTGGAATTAGATAATGGTTAGGTATTTTTCATTTTGTAGTCAATCCTAGCCCCTTAACTTACAATTTGCAAGATTAGCAGGGGTGGGTAGAGAACTAATCAGTTAGTGTTTTAGTTCTGAAATTTTATTTTTCTTCATTTTTATTTCTTGATTATCTTGTACATAAATAAATTGTTTTGGTTGATTATTTTTTATTTATTTTATTTCTGTTTGTTTTTAGTTAGATTTTGATTGATTTCAATAGAAGAAGCAAACTTTTGGTTGCATGGAGGGCATCAAAATTCTGCACTAACTAAAATCCTTGATTATAATACTATGTACTATTGATTTATTTGAAAGAATTTCCTCTAGTTTAGCAGTTTTCCCAAATGGCTATGAACACATTGAATTCCTACTCAGGATCAAATGGTTTGGAATACTATTTCGAGGCTCCATCCATCTCACATTTAAAAATTTCTTAGGGGGTTGACAACAAAAGACCCAGGGAAAGGAAGCAGGGTAAACAGTATATTATATATAAATGATCCCATGCCAAGAATTGAGAGCCAAAAGGAAAATAAGAGTAAAAAAATATACTAAGAAAGCAATATGTATCAAAACAAAGTACTGAATCATATAAGTACAAAATTGCCAAAGTTATTCTTTGTTCATGAGCTGAAAATCAATACATCTCTCACACAAAAGGACACTATGGATAGAGGAGCCTGAATAAAATTTCAGAAAGAAAGGAATGCAAGAGGACTCAAAAGAAAGGACAAAGTCCAAAAGCACAAAAAATACAAAATGGCATGGGAATGAGGAACAAATGAATATTTCTGTTTACCATATGTTACAATCCTGTGGTGTCCAAGCTGGAAGCTACCCGAAGACAGAGGTAAAAAATGAAACTCATATTCCTGGCCTCAGAAGAGTTATCTTGACTTTGAAATCTTGGTTTCCATTTTCCTAAACTGGACTATCATCAATGATTAAAAGTGCATACATTTTCCATTTTGGAAATCCAGACATCTAGAAGAATTCAACATGTTGGTTTTATTGTCAAACAGTCTGTTACTTAAGGAAGAAATTGTCCAGAGATTTGGGTTCACGAGGTAGTCACCAATTGTTGCAGCTGCAACTATTTCCAAATTTGTTTTTTTAAATTTTTGACCCTCCTTTTAATTTCATTTTTCCTTGGATTGTTTGGATTGCTGAACTCTATTTTTGTTCTGCTACAAATTGGGATTGTTTGAAGTTGAAGTGAGGTCAACTATTTTCATGCTTTTTGAAAAACTGCTATTGTCTGTCAATGCTTTGGACTGTGGAGTTCAAAGTTGATTTGAAAATGATGTCCTTTGATCTGAATGATTTCCTTCATTGCTATCGGAAGTCTATTTATGTTTGAATCGAAACTTTAGTTCTCTTTGCCGCCGCTATTTTGGAGGTGAAACAATTTTTTTATATCGCTGGCTAGGTGAAAGTTTTTTGGAACTTAACGTTTTTTTATTTGGTTTTTCAGAGGTCAGTTGAACAGTGAATCGGGGCCATATTTATCTATGCAGCCACCGTTGTGGAAGCTAATTAATAAATGTCCCAATGGTAAGTTCTATTTTTTCACCGATGCCTTGGTTTTATTGACCAACTTTTTACTTTGCAATGCTTTATTTTCGTAATCGAAATGGTTTCTGACTATTGATCAAGGAACTAGTCCTTTGCGTTGCTGATCTTGTGGCAGCATTAAGACTTTGGTCGCCGATACATAGTCCCCGAAGCTTCCGACTGCTGATATTTTATGTTGACTATGGAACTTTTAGTCAGTCTGTCTCCCGCCATTATGGTTGTGCAGGGAACTATTTGGCCGATGGTTTAGTGATTCTGATCTCCGACGCTTAACTATCAAGGGTTTTTAGCATTTGAGTGTGCTGACATTACGGAAAGGTTGAGGACTAATTGTCTGAATCATAGTTCTCAAAGACTCCAATCACTGACGTTATTCTTGTCGCGAAACCCACAGTCTGATGGTCTTCTGCCGTTGCGGCTCCTCAGTGAACTGATCATCTGATGTTATAGTACTTCTGCCTGCCGAAGTGGATTATCTACCCGATGCTTAGCATTTTTGCTTTCGACTGTTGGTAGGGTTTTTCCACCATTTTTGTTGTGTCGTTACTCTATTTTATGGGATGGCAGAATTTTCCCATGGGCGCTGGTCAAGTCAAGGTTTTCTGAGATGAAGAGCGCAGTTTGGGGGTTTGGTGTTTTGAGGAGTGTCAGTTCCATTATCTCAGCTCATGCTTTCTTCACAAGGTTTCGAGTTAGTTCAGATGCGGCTCATTTTTAGATAAAGAGTCTGTTCTATTGGGATTGTGGTTTTAGTGGGACAATGAGCTTAGAGGTTTTTCGGACTGAACTTGCAGGATTTTCTTTGCCTTATCATTTTTCTTTTCATGCATTAATATTGTTTATAGTTCATTTTACAAAATACATGTATTAGTGCAGTTTGTGTTACTTTGTTAAACACTAGATGGTCTAAAATCTGCTATGTTCATAACAGGGTGACTACTGCAAGCAAGATATATCTAAAAGTCAAAACAAAAGGGAGGCAGCAAGGAAACAAGAGGCTGAAGAATAAAAAAGTGAGATAGAAAAAGGAAGGATAAAGTGAAGGTCTAAGATCTCAAACAGATCAACAAGCAGCAGAGGCCCAGGCTTAGGAAAAGTTCATCTATTACCAAGCTGGTCCCTTTTTATAAAGTTCTCTTAAAATATAAATATGAAATGTAACGTATTGTATGAATAATGAGCACTCACTAAAAGACAAATTTGTGAGAATGAACAGTTGGGGGGGGAGCCCAAAGGTCACTAGGGGGGGATCCCAAAGGTCACCGAAGGGCAGCCTAAGAGTTTTGCTTGTAGTATAAGTATATGAGAGTTAGATAGTAAGGGGAATTTTTCCTAGATAGATTTGTGAGAGTATGTTGTAAGAAGAACTATTTCCTTTTGCAATAAAGAAATTACAAGTTTCCTGTTGGAGAAAGCTTTGTGCAAGGTTTCAAATGTTGTGCTATGGATTTGTTGAATGTGAACTATTTCGTTTTCTTCTGTTATCCATTAACTGTGAGATCGTTCTAACTCTTTGAACCTATGTTCTTGTTATGAATGCACTCTAGTTTATTCTATGAAATTTTCTCTGTGAGTAATGAATGTTGTTCATAAACAATTAGCTATCTGGTTGTTCATATATCTATAAATGTTCATGTGTTTTGAAATAAGCTACAACTATCTGTGATTTTTCTTAATGCATGCACAAAATACATTACTCATTGATGAATAATAATCTTTCTCCCTAGGGATAGGTTATATAGTTAGTTTAAGTTTTTTCTTCCTGTGTGTGGATTAGATGCGAGAGAGTTAAGACGAGAGGTAAGAACCTGCACATCACATTGTGACCGCTCCTCGTATTCTCTGTCAATATGCATTTTTAGATAGGCACTTGCATCTCATACTTAAATACAAAAAACTAAAAAAATACACACAGTGAACCGAGCCGTAACTAGTAAAACCTTTTATTTTTGTTACTTGATCTACGGTAGTCGATCCATAAACTGGACGGATTCCCCATACCAAACAATAATGGGCTAGTTTGGAATGTTTACTGGGGAGAATCCCTAACTGTTGTTACCTGCGATTTACCAGGCCTCAACACATGGTTATCATATTCAACCCCACTTTTCCCCATCTTTGGTCCCTCTTTTTGTCTAGGATTTCTCTAACCAACAAGAGTTTGAGCGTTGCAGTCTAGGTGTAAGTTAGAGTAGATAGTACATAAAATACCCAATTTATATCTTGTATGGACATGCTCAACACTAAACCAATCAAGACCAGTTTCAAGTCATGGGTGATTTGATAGAAGATATGGCATGGCCCCTTATTTTCAACATTCCAAGCTAACAACAAATACCCTTGTACTTTTTCACCAAACAGAATAAATAAATAAATAGAATGGAAAAATAATATAAAGACCCTACCTTGCTAATACACCAACCTTACACTCTTTACTTTCCTCTCGAGCTCCTACTTCTTGTAACTCTAAATATTTTTGAGGTTGAGGAAATCCTCCCTCTCCAACTCATGAAGCTCCCACTTGATAAATATAATAGTATTCTCCATCCTAGGCTTGACCACATTCTCGAGCGCATTGAACTTGCAATTTGTGGCCTTTATGGCCTTATTGAGGGTTAGAAACAAATTCTGCAATGAAGCCATCTCCAATAGGACATTGATGGACTTTATCTAAACCAATATGTAGAATTATACCCACCTCTTATGATGGGAAAGGAAGATGAAATCGTTGCTCCTTCTAGTGGATCCTTCCTTTCCATTTCCTTCCTCTAAATAGTACTTGAATTTGAGGATCTTGACACTGGACAAATTCTCCTAATTGTGGCATGGTCCACATTCTCCCTAACGATGTGCTTTTTTTTCTCCTGTAGTGTACTTGGCCTCCATGAGGGAGAAGGTCTAGGCCTTCATGATATTTCCCATGGACTCCTTCGTGGCCATGATGTGCTTCAAAATATATCGAAACTGCATCATGAGGGAATCTCTCTTCTTCTTCAGGAAAGTGTGGAGAAACATTCCCCCCACCATTTGGACCTTTGTCACACATATCCCCTTCCTCGACATATTTCTTCTCCCTCTCATTTCTCGATCGATCGGTCAATACCCTATAATTCTGGCGGTCAATGGAATTTTGATTTTAGGGAGAAGCATCGATCAAGGGAATAGCATTTTTATTTCGTTGTCTATTGAGTGGGGATAAATTTTCCCAAAGTTAATTATTATTAAAGACATAATTTTAAATTAATGATATTAAAAACACAGCTTGGAACAGTTATTTGTTTCCTAAATGAACCAGTATGAACTTGGTCAGATGGTGATAAATAAAGGACTGATAAATCAACAAATATGAATTTAAATCTTGAGGGAATCAATTAATATCAATATCCTCCTTGAATTGAGTTCTTGGGGATCCCTGTGACGTCAAACCATTTGTGGATATCGTTGACCAAATATTTGTCAAAGTTTTAATTGGTATGGCAAGCCAACTTATTTCCATTCAAATTCAAGAGTGCTTTGAAATAGATAAGAATAAAGAGTTTCACAACATTTAAAGCTATTCATAGCTTATAGTATCCATTTTCAGAAGGTAGAGTATTTAAACCAACCTAATGATTTTTTTGTGTCAAGCATAGGATCACCAAATAAGGTACTACCCCAACAAAAAGTCCCACCCAGCACCCTCTTCGGCCAGTAATCCTTATCATCTCCTAAACAGATCCACCACAACCTCCTCACAAACACCAAGATATTCATAGCATTAAAATCAGAACACTACAACTCAGGCTCAAACTTTTAGAGCTCGAGTCCAGGATAAGGGCATGACCTCAACATCAAATAAGCCCTCTATTATTGTTTATTAGGCATGAAATTATATGGAAGAAGAGAAGGGGTGGAAGGTGGAGAATTACAACAAGAGAAAGGATCTCAAGCTCAACCCAGTTCACCACAGAAAAGGCCAACAAAAAATCACTTTAACACCACATCCAAAGTGATCTAAAGAAGCAACTATGCAATCTCTTACTCATCTACAATGCATCATCTTTGAATACTTAGTGATAGATAATCACTTTGGAAATCTCTTTGATGAAGATTATTTTAAATAAAGTTCCTTTATGTCATGAAATGTGAAAGAGATGTCAATCCCCATTAGAAAAATGCTCACCTTATCATGGAGGATTTTCTCCTTGTCTAAATACAGAGTCACAGAATCAGGATTGGGAATCGATTAGTGGCATCAAAATATCTATGTAGTGGAGTAACCGAAAAAAAATCCTCCACTAATTGAGGACACCCTACAAAGGTAATTTTTAGGGGTGAAGTTTTGCCAATTGGCTATTTTTGGGGTTTTTTCCAAAAAATAAATTCACTATTTGGTCATTTTTAGTCTCTAATATCGCCTATATTTACATAAAATATGATTTTGTATAATAATACTCACCAAAATTTACACATTTCAGTGTTAATCATATGTTTCATATTTAATATTCACCTAATTATCTACAAACATGTTTTTTTCATTACAAAACAATCACGTAGAATACTATACTTAAGTATAATATTAGAATCCTTAAAAAATACCCTACGGTGACACTACACCCTTCTTCATTTGTCCATGTTCAAGGATGGCTTGGGGAATATGTCATTGACTATAAAATTACTACACGAACAAGTGGGAAAATCAACATTCATTTTTATTAGATGAAAAAGTAAGCAATCTACATAATTGAATGGAAAGAGTATCTCGCAGACATATCCCATAGGAAAAATCATCCAATCTGTAGTATATGCAGATCATATGGTGGGCACTATCTCCACAAGTGACCATAGTAAAGACGATGATGGGTGTTGGGTATGCAACCAACCTAAGCTGGACAATCTACTGTACTACCAAATTTTACAGTCGGATACAAAATGAATTTTGTATAGACCTCTTTAGGTAAAATTTTAGCTAGAAAAGTCAACAAAAACAAGTTTCTAATCAAATCAAATTCAATCATTGTCTACTTATAAGTTGTCAAATATAGAAATATCTTCTCCAGATGTTGAATGTAATTTTTAGTTCAGATGACCTCGGTTTAAATGAAAACCCTAGACTCTTATTCATTTTTCCATGTTCTAGGATGGCTTGGGAAATATACGGATATCTCATCCACCCTTCAAATCTCAGTCTAATCAAGTGATTGTTTGTTCAAAAGTCGGGAGTGTCCATGCTTTGATTCTCTTTCCGATTGAGTGCTTGAAGCAGGTGTACCCAAGGATAAATTTTTCACAAAATTTGGTTCCCTCTTTCCTACCTGGATCTCCTACCAACAATTGAAACCTACCCAGATCGATTGCACCAGATCGATCGCAATAATTGAAACCTACCCAGATCGATTACACCAAGTGAATGAATACTTGTGATCGATTTGTTGGGCTATAGGGCAGACCGGGGTTTTTACCTTTAACTTCACACCAACAAAAAACCCTCAGTGTTGGCCCTTTTGGCAGCATCCTGCGAACAAACTACAGTCTCACCCAAAACAGCTATGGGGTGCCGCAGAATCAGGTTTCTACAAGCAGAAGAGAGAATCTTACTGTACCTTTAGTCTTTAACTATTAATAATCACATAACACAATGCTTCTATTATCAAGTATGTAGCTTCACAGTTAAATAAACAACAACTACTTGCACAACCCTTATCTGGGAATTCACAGCGAAGCTAGTTATTAACAACAATATTACTTTATCAATTATTTACTTAGCAATTCATAAAACATAATAACAAATCAGTGCACAGGAACCACAACACCAGATATAACGTGGTTGACCCCCAGTGTAGGGGTTACGTCCACAGAACTGCGTTTTATTCAACTCTTTACAACTAAAACGACAGTTCTGATCTGCGCACTCAGCTACAGATCCATTCAGTCCTCAAAGCCACACACACAACAGCAGGCCTCTGCACACACAGTTGCAGATCTTCCTTTTCACCAAAACCCCCTCTGCCCACACAACTGCAGAGGTCGTCCACGCACACAGCTGGGACTTAACCTTCTTTCAAAAACCCTTATACAATCTCTTATCTTCGCCTTACAATAGCTTTGTAAGATAATCATTAAAGACCTAACCCTACTACTTTACATAAGTGCCTATTTATATAGCGCACTGTTACAAAACCATGGACTTAAACCATGGGCACCCAAAACCCTAACCCTGGATTTAAAACCATGGGTTAATTACAAAAAAGGGGTTTCGACCCACCCCCGACACCCCTAAGACTACTTTGGGTCGTAAATCCACTTACAACTTCCACAAAAACCGTGGAGTTACCAAAGCTAAGAACCCTTAGGGTCGGAGCCCCAACAGGCCCCTAAGACTCACTTGTGGCCCATCTCGGGGCACTCTGCGACTCTTCTGGTGGGAGAATCTTCTTTGCAAGGACATGGAAACGACTGTTGAGCTTGTGTATAATGTCATCAGCTACTTTCTCCTTTTCCACCAACTCCTGTAACGCTGAGGATGATACTTCGTTAGCCTTTTCCTGCGCAAAAGTATCATAGGTCTTCAAAACTTGGAGCTGACGCTCCGCAACATTGCTCAATTCCAATGCTTCATCGACAAGTTGCTGCAGCGAATTTTCTAGCATTGTTACCTTCGTCCTACAGGACTCAATTTCCTACTAAAGTTCCTTGCTTCACTTCACCTTAGCCATCTTCTGCATCAGAGGCAACGTCTTGATTTCTACTCTGACTACATCTAATTCTGCCTATCGCAGATTGATAGTTTCTTGTACCTTACCTATATCTAGGTGATCCTGTAGGTTCACCCATGTTTCGATACTGTCTTCCAGCAACTTTGCTGTGCTGCCCACAATATCTGATATTTTTGCTATTGAGGCCTGGATGTCCGTGTGGCGCTGTTCGTGGACCTCAGGTGGAGTCTCTGGAGGGATGCGAAGTTGAAGCTCCGCGATCCGACTCTGGTGTTTTGTTTTTAACTTTTCAATTTCGCTGCGATACTGTTGGACGTATTCTTTCAACTTGGAAATTCCTTGCTCTGGTTCCTCTTCAACCTGGATGTCGAAGTCAGGAAGACTCCGACATGCCTCATCCAGCGCTCGCACCAGTGTAGCTCTTTTATGTTCAGCATCTCTCTTCCTTTGTGCAACTTCTTCCAGCCTTGTTACGAGATTCTGGCTTTTCTTCATGGTGTCTTCCAACTAGCTTTGAGAATAACGATCTCGTGCGTGGATTTCCTTCGTGATGGCTAACTGGTAGAGGTGCAATTCTATCATAGACAACTTGGTGTAATCGATCCCAACTGTCATACTCATCTGTGATCGGGAATCTGCATCAGTCAGTATTAGAGCTGCGCTTGACACTTGGCCCCTATTATCTCTGGTTGGCCATTGCCTCATATCCTGTTGCCTCATATCCTGCTGCGCGGACGCTGGGGTACTACTCATCGCGGTATTGGTCGCTGATTTTGTTGCTAACTCTTTCAGCTCTGAAACCCTGTTTGCTACGCTCGTGAGCACAGCAAGATGCACATCCACGAACTGTGACCACTTTTGAGTTAGTGTTTCAGTGTATTTTTCGAGAGCTTGCTCAAGCTCTTCCATCATCACAGTGACTCCTTCATCAAGATTTTTGTCCCTCAACGCCTTTGTCTTCTTGTGAGACTGAGGCTTGATTATCTCCTCTACCTCTGGCGATTTGCACTTAGCTGAGCGATTAAGATCTGATAGAGTTTTGACTGACTCCTCATCCTCTTCTTCATGCTTGCCATCGCCACCCTGGTCGTCTCCATCTTGTTGCGAGTCACTTGGGTCTTCGCTATCTTCTGGTGGGTTTTGTTGTTGCGTCTGACTGGTACATGCACCCATATTGGTAACTGGGGAACTGGAATGGTGGGTTTTTTCCGTGCATATTTCAACTAGTCAGCTGGCCACTGTTGAACTATGCCCAGGATATCTGCTTTGGTTACTACGTAGGGTAGCTTAAACCATTGATGTGTTGGATCTGCACGGTCTTGGATGAAAACATGATGCATGTTGGCACTGAAGTTCGCGGTGCCCTTATATTGAGAGAACAACTCCTTGGTAAGTCGTGGTGTTCGCAGGATCTCGTAGTGTATACTCATGGCGTAAAAGGTGAACACAGTGTTCGTCATCTGCTGAGATGCTTTGTCCGACGACATCCAGAGAGATGCGTACCTTACTGCACCCGGCATACCTGGGGGTGCATCCATGAACTGAGCCTCAGTGGGTTCTTTCCACCCAACTAGTGCAATAAGTATTATTAGCCAGGAATAATGGAAGGGTCTACCTTTTTCCTGCGCATCACGGGCATCTTCGAGGAATTCCCGCGCGCGGTATACAGCCCAGTTGTAAGTGTAACCTTCAGCACAGTTTATAGCAATTCTGATAACCGGGGCATGCACTTCATTCGGCTTGCACTTTCGCAAGAGCTTGCATGCTAAGAGCTCAGCTGCGAAACGGATGTTCTGGTCCTCAATTGTGGAAGTGTGATACCCTCGTTTCCCCTTGGTCAGGACGAAACGGTCCTTCATGCTTTGCGTGAGCTTCGTATCCTCGTGTTTTGAGGGAAATTCAGTTCCCAGATTAGGCCCTACTATCGGTAAGCCTGTGATCTTATGAATGAGCTTGCCATTGATAGGAATTTGATGGTCTCCTATCCATAAGTGGCCGTCATGTACTAATGCTAGCAGCTTCTTAACCACTACGGTCACCTGTGTGGTGCGACCAAAATGAGGAATATCAAGCATTTTTAGCAGGCCAGCTATGTCTAAGCCGACAGCCCACTGTTTCACTTCCAATAGTGTCGCGCCATTGTCTGGGTATTTGACATGATGCAAGTATTGTGCTGGTACGAACTGTGGAAACTTGCTATGATCATTTGTGTCATGGTTAGCATACTTGAGTTGATCTATTTTCCCTATCATGGTCCCGACCAGCTGTACACCTGGTGATGGCAAGGGCGTGCTTAATGTAAACTGCTTTGTCCGTCGGGGTAGCTGGATGCCTAGTCGAATAGGTTGGAGATACGGTGGCCGCGATGGTGCAATGTTCTCATCTCCTCTGGGTGGGACCTGTGCTAAGCTGGGTGGGTCCATCTAGTGATCCCCCGATGTTTTCCCTGATTGCTTGTGTCGATATTCACTTCGATTAGAACGAACTTCAGGTTTAAACTTTTTCCTGGCGGACCGTGTCTGCATCGGCCGCAGCGGTGCTGGGTGAGCTTCTTCACGGGGTGCAGAGGTAGGTGGGGGATTGGATTGATTCTGTAGACCCCTCTGTTCGAACTCTCTTACTAGATCCTAAAGCTCTCTCTCGGTCGTCATGGGTTCAGTCGTAAATATCAAGGAAATGCAGAATGCGATTATTGCCAACTTAGGTATCTTCTTATACACTTTATCAATCAAATCTGTTAGGACAATGCATTTAAGGCACCAAATCTGATAAAAATTTTGTCCGACCGGTACTAGATTTCCCAAGATCTCATTAGTACAGGAAATTAAGGTAATTAAAGTGCCAACGCCGCCAATTTGGCTGTTTTCCAACGGTCGTATTTTAAGCTTCGCCATGTTTTTGTGTTCCGGAAAAGTCACTACCTTAGCTTCGTCACAACAAGCAGTCTCAGCACAACATTGACCCTCGGCCCGCCCTGGTAATATCTGCAACGAGGCTGTTAGGTTTGGTGCACTAACTTCTTGGTTCTGCACTTTAGTTCGGTACTCTGTTGTTTCTTGATCATCAACTGCCTTATCATGGATCAGTCTGATATCTGCATCTAAAGCAGGGAAAACTTCATTAATATAAAATGTAAGCATAAAACTATCAACAAGAACATCCCAACTTACAGTACCGTGTTGGAGTTTGACCTCCATACACCAGTTTTTTGCTATAGGTTCCAAAGTGTGCACAAACTTATGCACCCATTCCTTGCGAGGTACATGTTCCCATGCTGCATAACATTGCTTCAAATGTTCCTGAGGACTATTCTTCCCATTGAAATTGCTTTGCACCTCTTGAGATGGGTTTATGAATCTGATACGTAGAAATTTCTAGCAAGCTTTCCAACTGTGAATATACTTCCTATGGCCATTCCACCATCTTGTTGTTGTATCCCTTAATGTTGCTTCCAGAGTCTGCATTCTCTGTGATTCTGGCACTTGTTCCGAGAACTGCGCAATAAATTCTCTTGGGTCTATCAACCCATCATATGTAGGCAAATATTTGGCCTGTGCACTAAGGCATCTAAGATATTTGGTAATTCGCGCGCACCGATGGCCATGTAGCTCTTATAGTCGATTCTGCCAATTCTCTAGACCATCATCTGAATCAGACATGCAGGAGCTATCACATTGCCAATCTATTAAACCTTCATCATTAGGATCAACATAATCTTCTTCCTTAGCTATGATATTATATATGTGGTCTAGAATATCCTGATCTTCCTCTCGGACTGACTCCGTATATGTTTCTCCTTGAGAAGGATCCAATGGTAGTATAGCTCTCAATCCTTTCCCTTCAAAAATCATTTGTCTCTTTTTAAGATTGATAACTGCATCGTTGTCTATTGCCCACTCAATTCCTAGCAAAGCTGGATAGGGGTTACTATCATCAATGATTTAAATAACTTCAAAATCTGCTACAGTACTGACTCCATCTATATCCACTGGTACTCTAGGGAATATTCCTAAAGGAATAATCCTCTGCTGATTGGCTAATCTCAATTAGATAGGGGACCAATCAAGGGTGGGTTTTCCCATTTGTTCCCATGTCTGTTTAGTTAAAATATTAACTTCTGAACCCAGATCTAAAATAATATCCTTCATGTCATATTCTCCTATCTGAGCATGTAGTCTCATCTCTCTTCCAGTCCTCCTAATTCTACTGACAGCTTTTTCCTTACCATGGATTTGCTGAGGTTCGCAAGACTGAATAAATTTTTGTAATTCATTTAAGGCATTCTGATTTATTAACAATTTGATGCAACTCTGTAAAAACGATGACAGAGTACTTACTTGGCCTTGTGAGTCTTCTTGGGATTGTAGCTGCTGATGCTGCTTGTTTGCTGCTGGAAAATATGGATCAGCAAAGTCTTGTCTGGCCTCCAAAAAAGTTTCTTTTTCTCGTCGAACATCAAATGCTGGAGTCTTCCCTACGGCCTTGCAAACCCAATCTTCGTTAGGTTGCTTCGCCTGACACTGCGCATCTGTCGTAGCTCCACTTCTTATAACAACATTAATAGCTGGAATCGGCCATGGTTCGACAACAATTAACTGAACACTCTGACTTAGTTTGTTGTTTCTTTCCTGGATTTTAGCTATCAACTGTGGGCACTGCTCGATGACATGATCGACTGCTCGGCAATATCGGCATGTCGTGGTTGGGTTTTGACAGTCTCGAGATAGATGTCCTGCCTGATTGCAGTTATAGCAAATAAATTGACCCCGACCTCCTCCAGGCATACCATGACCACGGCCTCTAAAACTACCTCGATCACCCCGGTAACCATATCCATCATTGCCTTGTGCATCCAGATGGACCCTATAAGTGTCATAGGTTCTCTCCCTCATAAGGTCGAAGCTGCGACATTCATCTTCATTGTGGCCTAATGATTTACAGAACTTACAGTAAGGGTTCTTCGGGACTTGCACATACCTCTGTAACAGATACCAATCTTCTAGTCGATGCTGGCCAGTAGTTCGACAGATCTCACAGTACACAACACTAGGATTTAGCGGGTTTGGTGCGCCAGTATTCAAATAGGTTCTCAGCATCGGACACTGGTCCTTATCGTGGCATTCTATTCGACAACGTATACACCATACCTCTTCGTGGGTGGTTTTCCCTTTTTTCATGTCGCGAAGCTCTAAAGCCATATCCGTGAGCTGCTGTTGAATTTGAGCTATGCCAGAATTATCTTTGATAGGTGCAATTTCAAGCTTTATGGCAATCTCTAAGGCCTCTTGCTGATTAGCAACCTTCTGTTGCATGAGTGGAGCTCTGATGTGAGGTAATAATGCTGCAATAAACCACTCCTTATGTTGTGTTGGTCCAATCATGAAGCTAACTTGGTCAAGTAGAACTTTGAATCTCTGATCAAAGTCCCACATAGATTCACCATGCCACTGCTGAATCTCTTTTAACTCAGTGATGCACTGCGACTCTGATTTAGGTTTCTTAAAATCTCAGATCAGCGCTGCTTTGATGTCAGCCAAGATAGGGGTCTGCATGCTAGCAAAATTCATAAACCAAGTTAGGGCTCGATCTCTGAAAGAATTAATCAGCTGCGCTTGTGGAACATCTATGTCCATAATGTTCTTCGCGGTCCACACAGCTTCGCATAGAAACCAGAACTGTTCTGGATCCTCTAATCCAGTCCCTTTAAACACCGGTAGTTTGATGTCATCATGAAAATGGGCCATCTGGGGTCTAGCGGGGGAGGAAGGGTTTGAACTAGTTGGGGAAGACTGACCTGTGACAGGGATACTTGAGCTAGGGTTACTTTCATACTGCGACAGGTTCTCGGGGATAACAGGTCTCTGCTGCGGGGTTATAGGAGGGTTTCTAACAGAGGGGGCTTCGGCAGACTCAGAGGCTTCGAAGCTTAAAGGGGTATACTCAGCATAGGGGATGAGATCTCTCTTATACCTTTTGCCACTTCATAGCAAACCTCTTTACTCGTCGAAGTCCCAGTCACTTCCAATCATAGGTTAGCAATACTAGATCTAACAATCTGATTTTATAAGAAGGATTCCTTTTTCAGCCAATAGTATTTTAATATTCAATCTAAATAAGTTCAAGTACTTACCCCTTTGTCCTTTGAAAAATTGTCATTCAGCTTCGCTAAAGGAGGTACTTGTGTCGATGGCGAACTCCATCACAAATGCTTCGAGAGTTCGCGCAGTCCAGAAATCCACGGCCCGCGAGATCGCGTTGTTCACTCTTTTCAAGATAGCAACTCTTGCGGGGGTCCAGGGACGAAACTGGTTTTCTTGGAAGTTCTTCCTCCTTTCTGTTAACCTGGATAACCACTGGTGCAACTCTATGTATATAGTACCAAAAACAATTTCATAAACATCAGCAAAGATGTACCTTTGAAAAAAAAATTCCGCGCTACGACGGGGATCTTTATTTTCTTATTCTGCAAACTTCAAATAGGTCTCTTCGATCCAATCACCAATTTCTTTGACAGAGGGTCGCCAAAACATAGCCCTCGAGGTACGACGTAGATCCCTCTTCAACAGATACTGAGTTCAACTGGAAACAAAACCAATTTGTTGGGCTATAGGGCAGACCCGGGTTTTTACCTTTAACTTCGCACCAACAAAAGACCCACAGTGTTGGCCCTTTCGGCACCAGCTTGTGAACAGACTACAATCTCACCCGAAACAGCTATGGGGTGCCACAAAATTAGGTTTCTGCAAGCAGAAGAGAGAATCTTACTGTACCTTTAGTCTTTAACTATTAATAATGACATAACACAATGCTTCTATTATCAAGTATGTAGCTTCGCAGTTAAAAAAACAACAGTTACTTGCACAGCCCTTATCTGGGAATTCACAAGGAAGCTAGTTATTAACAGCAATCTTACTTTATCTGTTATTTACTTAGCAATGCATAAAACATAATAACAAATTAGTGCACAGGAACCACAACACCAGATATAACGTGGTTCACCCCCAGTGTAGGGGTTACGTCCACAGAAATGCGTTTTATTCAACTCTTTACAACTAAAAGGACAGTTCTGATCTGCACACTTAGCTGTAGATCCATTCAGTCCTCCAAGCCGTGCACACAGCAGCAGGCCTCTGTGCACACAGCTACAGATCTTCCTTTTCACCAAAACCCCCTCTGCGCACACAGCTACAGAGGTCGTCCACACACACAGCTGGGACTTAACCTTCTTTCAAAAACCCTTATACAATCTCTTATCTTCACCTTACAATAGCTTCGTAAGATAATCATTAAATACCTAACCCTACTACTTTACATAAGTGCCTATTTATATAGCGCACTGTTACAAAACCATGGACTTAAACCATGGGCGCCCAAAACCCTAAACCTGGATTTAAAACCATGGTTTAATTACAAAAAAGGGGTTTCAACCCACCCCCAACACCCCTAATACTATTTTGGGTCGTATCTCTACTTACAACTTCCACAAAAACCACGGAGTTACCAAAGCTATGAACCCTTAGGGTCAGAGCCCCAACACGAGTTCATTATCAATACCTGACATCAACACCCAGATTACTGCATCAATACAATACCTGGAATCAACGCCTCACTCTAGTACCTTCATCTTGATTGACTAGATCAACCAAAATGACTCAAGTACCAGTTCGTTCATCAAGTGACTCACAACCTATGATTGAGTCCTGGATCGACTCCCCAGTGACTACATCCAAACCTACCTCCCATCAGGAGGAAATTTTACAAAATTTGGTTCCTTGAAATTTTTGGTTTTTGAATTTAGTGTGATGGCATATTTTTTCAATTCCTAATATTCTTAATTTTTATTTGATAGTTTTTGGTGGCTATAAAACTCACTTTCCATAGTTAATGTTTCTATGACTTTCAATCTCCTATTATGATACACCATAATATGGATTTTTAAGCTTAATCATTTGTGTGAAACAATTGATGAATGGATTTCTAAACCTTAAGCGAAATGAAAACCCTTTCTTAAAGCTCATCAATTTCCATAAAGAAATATTTAAGGGGGTGAGGAATGCTATTGAAAGTAACCTTATAGTGATGTTTCCATAGAAAATGAACTACGACCAATTGTACTATTTTCCTAGGCATCACAATGATGGCCCTTCAATGAATAACCAATAATAATGGAATTTCATGACATCAACATCTTATTTAGGAAACTCATATGGCCTTAGACCCTGTGTGGCCTTAAAGTCCATGGTCCAAATTCACCACACATACTTATAAAGATAATTTTTTCCCTACATGTGTTGCATTGTCACCATTACAAGTTTTCATGCACCGAGGGTGGTTCTTGAGGGCTTAAACATGGTCAAAAGACAAATATCGATTTCTTAGGATCTAAATAAGGATTTTAGTGCTCATGGACCATGCACTTTGTATGAAACCACCATGAAATCCTTGTAAAGAGCATTTTTGGCCTAGATGTGTTGGATGTGCATCATTGTAATAAAGATGATTATCGAGGCCCTAGATGTCGTATGAGGAATATCAATGTCTTAGGTCTTAAAATAGAGTTGTGTGACACATGGAACATGCACATGGTTCAAAACTAACACAAGGCATGTAATTAATGAAGATAAATACCCACAAATACATGCAATGGAGCATGTGAAAACAAGGTAGAATTGCCTTTAAAATATTTCTTTGTGCCTTAGAATTTTTTATCAAATTATACGATGGTTAAACGGCTCAAAACTGTGGGAAGTTGGGCCTCTTCTAGCTTGATAAGACTTAACATCATTCTACGAATCATATAAAAGTTGGTTTCTCTCTTTCTATGTAATGGCAATCGTAGTCAAAGTAGAAATTACTAGAGAAATTAAGTTTGTACCAAACAATAAATTTTGATGGTAGTTCAGACCGGTGAGAAGTTCTATAGAAATTTCTTAAATAATAATGTAGTATTGTCGACTGCCACAAAGATATGATGGCCATGATTTTACGATCAATCAAGCCTTGGGTTGTGCTATATGGATGCTTAGCTTTAACAGTTGAATGACCTTTTCCATGGAAACGCGTATTCACCATCGTGAATTTAATGCAATAGCAGATAAATGAAAGGAAAACCTGTAGCAGATAAAGGGAAGCAAAACCCTACCACAACACCCAATGTTGAGATCACCTCATCGCCAAGTCCCAGAAAGGGAAAATAGAGGATGACGTCGGCTACTTTTTCTGAATCAAAAAATTAAAAAAATCAAATTTGAAAAATAAAAATATTAACAACTATTAGAAACTATTGAAAAAATTCCAAATATTACACTGTACGGGCATGATTAATACACCTTAGCGATTTATATATATCCCCTTGTCGCGGACATAAAAAACATAATTACTCTTAAAAATGACATGTCTTCAAAATTCCTTGGATTTGATTTTGATTGTTTAGTTTGCAAATTTTAAGGTTTATATTAGCTTTGTCATTATTTATTATCATGACTTGTGTTATAGCTGATTTTACCACACATGGTTGATCACATATTTATCTCCTTCCCTGTCCCTCTGCAGACTGTTTAGACCCCATGGATTGATATTATACTTTGATGTTTCCAAGTTCATCCCTAAAACCCCCTATTTATTGTTCTACGCAACTTTTAAACCCATACTCGTGTGTACTCGTTACTTTTGACCTCAAACCCGCGTACATCAGGATGTGTGCATAAATCCAAACAATTTTGGAGTTTTCTTTGGATGAATCTGAAGATATTGACCCTTGGCCTTCCATATGCCTCGAGATCGCTTAGATTTGACCCTCCATTACGCCTTTGGAGTGCTATATAAGGAACCCCTTGGATGCATTGAGGAGGAGGAATTGAAGACTAAGGAAACTGTATTCCATTGTTGCCACAGTTTGCATATACTTGAGCTTGCCTCCGTTTTCCCCTCTGGAGCACTTTGTGTTCTTCTAAAGCTTTCATTTACTTGTGAGCTTGCTATTGAGAGATGGAGGATTGAGGTGGTGGAGGCCTAGATGGAGGACTTAGTTTCTCCGGTTTGTAGATGTGCCGACAGAGGTTGTCACTATTATAATCTCTGATTTTGTTAATATAAATATCTTTTCATGTCCAATTATGTGCAATTGAATATGAATATTAAATACATGGATATGCTTAATTGTTTATGCTTCATTGATTATATTTGCTAGAGTAGTTATAACACACTATTATAGAGCATGATTGTCTTGTTTGTTGTTGTTGAGAGTGAATTGCTAGCACAAGCGTGAATTGGAAAGATCAACAGGGATCTACTTCAATCATCCGAAACAAGGTACGATTTGGTATCCCTTAGAATTAGATGTTTGGTTCCTCTTGCATATTGGGAAAGAATGATTTCTAGTGTCAAATATGTCTATTGTGGTACACCCCAAGACATAGGAAGTTTCTCTTTGTAATAGAATTGGGACCATACTGGCGATGCTCCTTGTTTTTCTTTAGGGATGGGCACACAATTTGTTTTGTACTTGCTCTTTGTTTCTCCATGTTTCTATGTCGCATTTTATATTATGTTCATACATTGACACTCCAATTGACTGGTTTGACCCTTTTCCTGCCTTTTACCACTTTATTCTATGTATACACAGGTTTTTGGCTAAAAGTAGCATACATATGCGGGTTTGTGGAAAAATGTCATGTATACATGCAGGTTTTTGGCCAAAATATGCGTATACATGCATATTTTTGGCCAAAATTTGCATACATACGCCATTGTTCTTTATACAGTCGTGTACATCCTCCCTTTTGGTTGATTTTGGTCTTGTGGGAAGTTGTTGGGTGGGTTGTGAGTGTGGCTGGGTCTTCGTGGGTTCTGATGTTGTATGTTGGTTTCTTCTTTCATGACCAGAGACCGCTTGTTCATTGATTTTTCTTTGAAATTAGTTCTATTCATTTATCTTTTTTGTTTTTGCATTAGTGCATTACTCTTTTTGTCTCGGTGTCTTGCTGCCCTTGTGTTTTATACTTGCTGCAGAGACTGAGAATTTTAATAAATTTCATTTTATTTTCATTCTTTTATATTGAAAATACAAAATAGTTTCATTCTTACTTGCATATCGCATATGGATTTAAGGAGGTACTTGCATTGGATTTCTTGGATGAGAGTTTTGTTTAGGCTTTCATATAGGAAGGATTGCATTGCCATTGGGAAATGAATGATTTTTTATGCATCTCATGTAGTGGCATACCTTGTTTTTCATTCTATAAAGATTGCACTTGGCATTGTTTGTTAGGTGTGCATATTTACTTCATTCCTGAGTCATACCTTCATTAGTTGCATGACCATTTCCCTTTTAGTAATCACAACCAATTAAAATCAACGCTTAATAAAATGAACTACACATTGTTCTTTTATAGGGTTCATCAACAAGATTAGGTTTTAGGGTCTTGGAATAGTTCATTGTAAGTCAATTATCCAAGACCACTAAACACAACACTTAGGTGTCTGTCCAGGTGAGAGAGAGAAATAATAGGTGTAATTAGTGTTTCTCGGGAGGCTCCTCCTACACAGGAGTTAAGCACGAGGCAGCGTGCATGATTATGTTTGGGATATCCCTTGGTCACTTTTGTTAATGCTGAAGATATTTCCAGGATCCTATTCATATCTCGGGGCTCTTTTGAGAGTTTTGGGATTTTCTACCCTACCCTTACAGTTGATGCCACTTGCAATTGTCTGCCTAAGCATTGATTATATTGGGGTGACCTTAGTTACCTTACCTAGGTATTGTAGAGGGTACTTACGGAGGTTATTCTATAGGTTTCTTGGACAAGTAGGGGTCGAACAGCACAGTATCTTTATGTATTGAAGTTGAGGGCCACTATAATTGGTTGCATACCTTCGCTTATAGTGTATGGGAGTTTCAAGCCTCTCGTAGGAGAGACATACCTACTGCATTTGGGAGCTCACATATCCTCCCCTTGGTTTGCTTGTATTTTGGCTAGATATTTTCTTAGGAGTTTGTTCTTTGTGCGCTAGTTGGCCTTTGGGAATTGGGGTTACTTGGGTATATTTATGCTCTCTTGAGTTCAGATCCTTCTATTTTCGGCATGCTTGGTATCCTATCACTCATCCTTGGTCCTAGTATGGACCCTAGTGTCGTACTTGGGGGCATCACAACCCCTTACCATGCTCATGGATTTGGGAATGGTCATATTCCATCCTCTATTCCATTTGTAGAGGATTTTTATTCCCTTCGCTCAGTCTTTACACCAGTGGTCACCCTCACAGGGGTGGTAGTTGATACATGAATGGTGGGTCTACACCTTACTTTCCTTCTTATGTTCCATCATCCACCGCACTGTTTCCTTGGAATGCAATTATCATGACCAATCCTCCCTATATCCTATATTTTGGACTCTTTACTCACTGTTTCTAGTTGTTTTAGACTAATATTCTTATTGTGTAGGGTCCATGTTTTGCACACTCTCTCCGAGGTCTTTGACCCATTCGTGCCTATTATAGGTATAATTTTGAACTGGAATATAGGTTAGGATTTCATATCCGCTTGCATCTATGCATTTCCTTACAACCGTTTCATCCGGATCTTAGGTATGAACTCATTCCATGATTTCACGGAACCTTCTTGCTGCTGTTAGAAGTGGCTTTATGTGAATGGTATAGCTTTCGTATACATGGGTTCCCTAGTTAGATCCTCTTTTGCATTTGGTACCAATGCTAGCATTTCTCATTTAGGTTGTGGGAGTCATGTTTAGTCCCACCGTGTCTTTGAGCAAGAGCTTCATAATCCTCTTGAACTTTATGTTGGACATTTCCCTCAGGACTCCCTTGTATATATCAAGTTGTAATTGCATCTTCATGATTTTTTCTTGCCTTATTGAGCTGTATGTCGACTCCCTGAATTTGACTTATCATCCATATAGCTCGATCTTGTCTCATGTCTAGCCAAGCAAATCCTTTTTACATATCTTTTACAGCTTGATCGTCCCTTTTACCAAGAGGAGACCTTCCCCCGAGTGTATTTATCCTACACATATATACTTGCATTGATCATAGGCATGTTCCACTACTTGGAACTAGTTTGCTTTCCCCCTGACACTCGTTTCCTCCTAGATTTGTACTATAAATTACTTTTATTCTTTTTCAATATTTTCAAAATATCTAAAAAGTCCAAAAAAATTTAAAAAAACCAAAAAGTCAGATACGAAAAGATGTTATCTTTGGTAGTTTTTGAGTCGTGTCTCCTTTGTTAGAGCATTGTATATCACATCCATGGTTGGGTTATTAGTTTGTCTTTAGGAGTTGTACTTTCTATTCTGATTTTATTTCCACCGACTAGTTAAGATTCTAGTCCCTATAGAGCCTCTATCGATGCCTCCTGTATCACAAATATGTCCTAGTTTGCATATCAAGTGCATGCTGCCCACCTTCTGTCACCATTAACGTTATGCTCTTGTTTGAAGGAAGTTGAATCCTGAGTTGGACATTCCTCAGTTATCTTGACTTTACATGTCAGACATTCCCGGTACTATTACTGGTTCGTGCACATCTTTTTGAGTTCTTCCACATTATACAAAATTTTTGAGTACCTCATGTTGGTTGATGGGGGATGCCTTAATTCCCTCCTTCCAGCAGATTCCATTCCATTGGCAATAGATCATTTATTCTGGAATAGGAGTCTAGAGTCATTTGAGTTCCTTGAGACTTACAGTTATCAGTGGTAGGTACTCTCGCCATTGATAGTTTTGGGAATACATCAATGTACCTTGATCGATGGATTATTCCAAGTGTTTGACCTCAACACATCTATTCACACTTGTTAGATTGCACTCTAGTACCTTGATTCCCATTTTCATTATCGGTGGGTGATCTTGTGTCTGTTAACGGTATACATCAATGAATGGTAATTAGATGATGGACTACTATGTTCGACCTAGACACCTTTATTCGCATAGTGGGACATGTACTCATAGCAGTTTGTGTAGAAGACCTTCTAGCTTGGTGGCATTCCACATAGTCTACCTCCTTGATCGTGCCAGTGTTCATGAGATTTCATCTCTCGTGATTTGATTCCAGTGTATGTCAGATATCTTCAGCCATTATGGAGATCTTGATCCATTGTGTATCTTTGGCTTCTATGGAGATCATGATCCATTGTATATCTTCATCGTGGAGATTCTAATCTATTATATATTGTATGTGGCGATGACAACACATGTCACATTTTGTATACCATTCCTATTTATGGCCATTGTACTCTTATGTATCCGAGACTGCTATATGTATTTGCAGTCACATGCAGAGATTGATTATTGTACTATACTTATGGATGGCTAGTTCTTCCACCTGGTTCTTCATCACTCCACTTATGGGATGTATTTTATAATGTATTTCGGCCATCATGTTGCCCCTCTGACCTCACACATTAGGGGGCATCTGTCATAGCTATTATTTTATTATTATTATTATTCAGATACTTGAACATTGATACAATATGATGTGTCTAAGGTCCCAACTGCTAAATCCATTCACCCCATTTCTATTTACACATTGAGTTATTCTAGTAACACATGAGGGATTTCCCCATTTTGTAGTCTAAGGGGCTCACTCTATGAACATGACACATCATGTGCATTCATAGGATATTAAAGAACACATGAGGGATTTCCCTATTTTGTTGTCAAGGGGTTCACTCTATGAACATGACACATCATGTGTGTTCGTAGGATATTAAAGGCTAGCATAAATCCATCTTAAACTTAGATCTACAAACCATCGAGAGGGATCCAATTTTTTGAGGTGTAATATTTTTTTTATCTTAAATTTTTAAACGTTCAAAACAATTACACCTCAAAAAATTTGATCCCTTTGGTGTTTGGTAAATCTGGGTTTAACACAAATTTTTTAATTACTTTTCATTTAGTTTTAATATCGGGTTTATATTATTTGATTTGATTATTATTTGATAAATTAAGTTGGCATGTCTTTTTATCTACGTTCTTTTTTTTTCTTTTTTAGCCGACATGTTGGTGCAGTGTTACATTACGTTTGTGACAACATCTCCCCAGATTGGGGCGTAGAGCACCTCGCTACTCCCAGTGCAAATACCCAATTTTTTCCATATATTGAGGAATACCTCCATTTTTTTAGTTGGATACACATTTCCAATTTAAAAAATATTTATTTTATTATATATCCTAGCACTACAACAAAACCCTGTGATTAGCGCCTCTTTTTGCTTCCTTTTTAGCGTCCACTATCAGTTTTAGTGTATTTTTCATCATTTTTTGGACAGAGTGGGTGCTTTTCCATGGGATGGTGCTTTTAATGGTGTTATTTGTGTCCCTTTTTAAAATTTGGCGCAAATTTGGATGCTAAATAGCATCCCAATTTGCATCCCAATTAGCATCCCAATTAGCGTCTCTTTTAAAAAGTTGGTGCTATTTTGGACGATAATTAGAATCCCAATTAGCTTCCACAAAAACATCCCATATAACACCAATAATAGCCTCCAAAAAAGCATCCTGAATAACATAACACCATATATTAATCTAGGGTTAGCGATACGAATTGCGCCATGAATTTCGATCAGAAAAACATTCAACATAGCGCCGAGTATAGAAATAGGAATTGTGTCTAGAAAACATCCAACATAGCGACATGTATAGATCTAGGTATAGGGCATGGAATAATGCCATACATTTTTAAAGGAACCGTGCTAGGAATTGCACTAGGTTTAGAGCTAGGAATTGTGTTCGGAAAATGTCCGACATAATGTTAGATATATCAATGTCAATGTTAATGATCATGATTCATGTGATAGTACTTGTGTATCTAAATTATCATAGTGGCACCTAAATGATCGTAACCATGGCACTTTTGGATATTGATTAATCCTAATGAGGGGTAAATTACCTTAATGTCACCTAAAGTGCTCTAATGGCATTTGAGTGTCCCCAACAACATTTGATAGACCCTCATTGCATATGATTGGCCCTAACAACATGACGATGATGAATTAAGATAATTATGATGGAGCGTATGGATATGATTTCATAAGTCTAAGACTATATCATCCATTCTTGTGAGGTAGTATGGCTCCTTGCTCATTATTATCGCAATTATATTGATGATGACATTGACGATGACTACGATTTTGACAATGGTGTTGATTTATTGTATGATGATGATGACGATGACGATATGGATGTTAACGATGATTATGCATGTGGTATAACTTTTGGATCTTAATTGATTCTAATGGCACCAAAATGTCTGTAACAACATCTAAACAACCCTATTATCATCGAAATGACTGTAACGACATATAATTGACCTTAACAATTACATGACATGAATCTTAATGTCGATTAGTGATTAAGAACACTAATGGCATATGCATGACCATAATGACAATGATGACGATGATTTTGTTGATGATGTACTTAATGCTGACGATGATGATGATGATGAAGATTATGTTGATGTACCATATGGCATTAATGATGACAATGATGACAAATTCGATGTCCACAATGATGATATATGTCATAATACTTCTGAATACTGCAAAACTTGAGATATTGGAGTTAATAACAAGTAATACAGGTTGTGAGGTGTTGACCATAAGAATATTGTTAGACATTGGGTTTAGTAGTTCCCCCACCCCCCCTATAACCCCCTTGCAGAAACATAGTACAATACCACCTATCATGGTGCTACCCAAATGTCAGCCTACAAGTTTGTTTTGGACAACCCCTCCATCCATACCTTGATTTTTACTAAGAACATCCAAGGCACAAGAAGTGGATATTAATCTTAACACAAGAGATAATTTTCTTTGTACTCTTAAGGAAATTTTGTTATTGGTTTAAAATGGAATAAAGAAATAACCATTTCACACCATTGAATGCTCACCAGCCTGCTTTCACATATAATAAAAATAAAAACAACTTCTTGAGCAATACTCTGGCTGTGAGTTTGAGCAAGCTTATCGAGATGGCTGGTAGTAATAGAACTGGGGCTTGCTCTAGCTATAGGAATCTGGCAGGCATATTGGTTGGCTTAAGCTTCCAATATTCATAGGATACTGGCATATCATACATTTGACATAATCACCTTAGATATGGATTTAACGTATAACATCTGTAGTTTATTTATCAAGGATGAATAATTGGGATGGTAATGCTTTATAAGTAAAGTTATCATGCCATGTTATCCTCCGCAGGGCCCTTGTAATGACTAGCCATCAGTGATCCCTCAGTTTGTTGGTTGGTAGGTGAGAACCACATGGACAACAATGGACCGATGGGGTTAAAAGTTGTAATTAACTCGTCCATCAAAGGATTCATAGAGAGTAGTAGTAGTACCATTGATATTATTTCTTCTTGCTGCAAACACCATTACCATTTACAGGGAAACGCTATCGATCATTATTTCAACATCTATATTTTTACTCTTCAATTACTAGAGCAATGAGCTCGGTCGTTCTACAACAGACATGTTATGTGGATTACAGGCATGCGGGTTTTAATTGTAAGGATATTTATCATAGAATACGCTTTCTTTGAGGTGGATATCAAGGAAGGACTGATGGTGGTGGTGGCGCAGTTGTGCTTCGTGGGTCCTTTACTTATGGCTGCATCTAATGAGGCTCCCCATCCAAACTCATATCTACCTGCTGAAATTTCCCTTGGATGGATTGCTCTTGAGGCAAACTCATGGAAAATTTCTTTAACATATCTACTTCAAACCTATAAATTTGTTGAAAATACATAGATGTAATTAATTACTATGTTTGTGGAGAATGAAGGACAACAAAGCAACTGCAAAATTATAAATAATAGTACTACAAATTCAGAGTGAATTGATGTAACTACACATTTTGATGAGAAAACTGCAAATCACCTCAAAGAAAGTGTATTGATGGTGATGTAACTACACAAAATTGATGAGAAAACTGCAAACCACCTAGGTCATATTAACGTTTATATTAACGTTTAATATGACAACGATATTTGTGTACAAATCTTGAAAGGTAGAAAAACTTCTTTTTCTTAGTTGGTGAAAGCCAATTGTTCAATTTCTCTTTAAATCACATATTTGTTACAGAATAGTATAATATAAATTATTTAGTTTCAACCAAAATATATATAAATAGCTTCAAAGTAAACCTCCCAACGAGTGCTCCATCCTGTGCCAGCCTCACGCACCCATCTCCACCTACTCTCTGCTGCGGTTGCCCTTTTCTGCGCATGGTCCATCCGCTTTGATCTCCACCTAATCTGGGCTCACGCAGCCATCCCCAGCCAGCCTAGATCCAAATCATTTATCTGCTCAGGCAGCCATCTCCACCTACTTCATGCTCGCGCAACCGTCTCCATAATTTGTCTGCTCCAGTAGCCTCATGCAACCATCCATCCAGACTCACGCAGCCACGCAACCATCCTGCAGGTGCTTCCAACTACGTAGTCTCATCTCTTCTTTCAAAATGCAATGCAGGTAACTACTAGAATCCATATATAATATAGTTATTTATTGCAATATTTGATCTTTTCTTTCACCTCACCGTCATTGTTGTTTGCTGAGAGAAGGTGTTTGATTTCGCGGATAAATATAGAGGCACTTACAGTGACTCTCTCATTCCTTCCCCAGCCACTCACCAGCCTAGATAGATCTTAGATAAATATAGAGGCACTTATGAGCATTATTAAGTACTTTCTGCATTTGCAGGTGAAGAAAATTATTGAGCAATGGTTCTGTATTACTCAGTCGTCATTCCAGTTCATTCAGGGTTCTACACTTCTACATTCTACATTATTGAGCAGTGGTTCTCTATTACTCAGTCATCATTCCAAGAAATTAAATATATTAACTTTATAAAATTTACAATTTACAATTAAACCCATGTGAATCAAACACGCAACCTTCCTTCTTGATGGAGCTAGACACTCCACCATTACGCGACGGATCCTGTGTACAATCTTGCATCCTAAATTAAAACCTAACCTGATTTTCGTTAGATACAAATTAATTTAGTGTTTGATGGAGCTAGAAACACTAGTTAATTTAGTGTTTGACGTTTCTATCTCATTTAGCCGGCACCAACAGTGGTGTTTTCAGATTGATTCTACATGAACCACAGTGTCTAGAGCTCAAGAAATTTAATTAAATGGAACTAGCGTTCATATTGATTTAATATGTTTACATGCTAAATTTAAATATATTAACTTTATAAAATTACCAATTTAAAAATGATAACATAATTTTTTAACATGTCATAATATTTAACTCGTCATAATCTTAACTTCATAAATATTACACTTCCTCTAAATTTTTAGTGTCGGTTGTAGGCACATGATTATATGCTCCATACTTTTCTATTTTTTCATGTTATAAAAAAAATTGAATTTCTAAGACTTTTCTTTTAATCAAGTTTGTTTCTAATTTTTTAAATTATATATATAATAATAATTTAATTTTTTATTTTATTCGAATTGGCCTATTGGATTGTTTTAACATAAGAGGTTTTATAATGAAATTTTGAGATAAAAATTAAATATTTTCTTATAACAATAAATAAAAATAATGTAATAATTTGACATTATAGATAAATTATCACTACGTTAGTGGGGATAGTCGAGTGTCTTTTAATGTATGCCAAAATGCTCAAAGCTAGATGTGCAGCAACTGGGAGTAGTTGATAGTCATTTCATGTATGTCAACATGTTTTTACAAGGGAAGAAACCCTGAACATTTGATGGTCAAGCATAGAAAGGAAGTGGCAGGGGCTTAAACTGATAGAGTAGGGTTTGCAGAGGCGTGACCTTTTGGATCCAGAGTGAGATTCCAACATCTCCCTCCTTTAGTGCAATACCTGAGAAGAGGTTTGCTCCTCGAGAGATTTGATCCATCTCAACGCTTTATAGAGCCTAGGATTTGGACCTAGGCTGCTATAATTACAAACACAATAAAATTCAAAGTGTTTCGTTCGGTTTTGTTTTAAGTGTTTTTTTTAATTTGATCTTTGTTTACGTTTGAATTGCGAGCTTTTATAGCATTTTTCACTATGTATGTTTTCACTCTCTCCTGATTCAGTAAAAATATTATACAACTTTTTGGTTAAAAACAAAAATACATACAAATTTACGAATTATCATTTGTATTCTATGCCATGAATCAACTTGCTAAATCATAATTTTGAAAATTAATTTGGTTCATTTTAGATATACCGAAGTTCTTTTCGCTGTTTCATTTCCCCAGCTTTGCTATATGCTTGTTTTATTGATTGAACTGTGAGAATGATGCACTTAACACCAAAATTGGTACCAAAAATACTACATTTTTCTTGCCTATTTTGGAAAGTTCCCTTACAATAATTGGGATGCACTTGCACTAGAAGACTACCTCCACTTTAACATGGAGTGATATTTGAAACACAAAAATTAAAAAGACGCATCAATGAGGGCCGAGAGAGGCCTCCACTTTAAGAATTAGCTTGGCCTATATTCTTCAGAACGACTAATTATTTCACTAGGTGAGATGCTCTACATCAACTCTTAATCCCATCAAAGGTCCATTGCTATCATTTTAGTTAAAGAACATCAAAGGTTTCAATTAATTCCATTTATTTTATAAACCCATGGATAGAAAAAAACATGATTATAGTACCACAGTAACAGATGATGATGGTAAAATTTTAATAGGGTATCCTTGTTGTAGAATTGCTATCACAATGTAGATATTTTATTTCTTATATGAATATAAATTGAGTGTATTATGACTCCAACTTTACTACAAGTCTGCAAGTACCTAAACAAACACATCACAATTCAAGTGATTTTATTAGACACCAAAGAAAGACAATGGGTAAAATGATTCATAGAATCTGATAACTTGACTGTCATCTTGATCACCTAGTACATTAGATCATAGTTTCCAGATCCATGATATTCACACATATACACCATAAAAGTTTACAAATTTTCAAGCTTCATAACACCTGACTAACCTATGAACAACTTCCAAATGCTAATTGTTAAGATACAAAACTATATTTTTACCACTGTCATCATCAAACTTTGGTATTGAGAAGGGACACCTTAAGATTTCCAGGTCTTTTGGAGGCTAGTGCCTCTGCAAAATATGTTATTGCATGATGAAGATATATTGTTGTGGCATGTTGTAGTATTTCATTTTGATTCCTGGTGGCTTCTACGATATTTGGATTGAAATGCCCAAAGGAAACTATCACAATGGCTGCAATAGCATCAAGATATCGACATCCATTATCATTAAACAAGTACTGCATCTTCCCTTCAACAATGTTCATCTACAAAAAAGAAGTCAAGATATCATAAAAATGATTGTCAGCATCACTTTATAGTTTCAAGCAAATGAATCCTCTATGAACAATTTATGTAAAACAAGCATTACAAAATCATTAAAAAGGAACACTAATCCTCTCAAAATTTGCTTGTAGCATGACATGAAGTGAACAAATAAATAAGCTGAAGCCAAAAACAACATCACAGAATTTCTCTCTTATAGTGTTAATGGAATTATTCCTGGGTTGGTATTGTCATAAAGTTTAGAATTTGGCAATATCTTTTATTAGGAAAGTTCATTGACTTCAGAATTCTACATAAGAACTTTGCTTTCTCTAAAGCATGCCTTGATACGATAATAATGGATGCCAAGCTGACTACTTGACTATTAAAAAAATGATGTCATCCCATAGTTTATATATTACCTTATTTGTTGAGGTCAAATGTTAGAATCCTGGATTCCAATATGATGAAAGCTGCAACATTAATGAAATTCAAACCATCTAACTTTTCCCAAATTGAAAAGAAGGCCTACAACTATGGATATCAACAATAAAGAAAGAGAAGAAATAGTCTTTTCCATTTCGTGAAGTGCTTTGATGGAGGCATGGTTGTGTATTTGATACTATAAAAAGGGTCATCTTCATTATCCAGATTGAGGCATTCCATTCTTCCAAAAGATATATTTCTCTGAATCCTCTTCTTTCATATCTTATCAACTGAGACTTGCAACATCCACTGGATCCCAGTAAAATGTCTTCAAAATATGATCCCCAGTCACCTTCATCGTGACATTTATGATATCTTGTTTGCATGTTTATGGGAAATGCATTTGTTATATTGAGTTCCTTTTTGGTATTGAATATTGTGCTTAGTATTTATAAGATAGTGAAATTTGTGAATTTCCTATCTCTTGTCATGACTCATGATAACTTGACTTTAAAAACTGACAGGAGGTACTTATACAAAATATCATGTGGAGGAAGTGTTAAATTTTACATAACACATGGATTACTCCTGTGCACATTCTTAGTTACATATTTGTTGAAAGAAGAGAACATACTTAGCTGTGGGAATTAGGAAATGCTTGTGAAACATTCATCAAAATGAAAATTTATATTTAAGCATCCCCTACTAGTTTTTAAGTTGTGTTTTGTGTTCAATTACAGATGATGAATAAGGTTCTGGCAAGGTCATAGAGAAGACGTGGTGCACTAATGTCTCCTGATGCTGACTTCCAAGAGATATTGGAAAATTTTTCTTAGTATATGGTGATCATATGGATGCTCTGTTTTGGTCCAACTTAATTACTCGACACCTTCATAAATGAACTAGAATCCAATGCCAGTGTTGTATATTCTATGACTAGAGAAAAAATAGAGAAATATGTTTGATGACCTAAAAAAGCGTTAGAAACCGACTTTGTATATTCTAAATTTTGTTTTGAGCTGGAGGTTACTTAAAAAAGATCTGTTGGTTTCCTTATTTGATCCATTTCCATTGTCTATCTCCCATTCTTGAACCAGAAGAGGAGTCCTAAAAAATTCTACTCAACAATTATAATCCTCATACATGAATGCCTAAAACCCTTCAGTTCTGAACTCTCTTCTTCCTGAAATATTTTTTTTTTGCACCATACCGAAGAATGAAAACCAGGGATTCCCACATGTGTCTGTTCAATGAATTTCGCACAACAACCAGCCTTTTGGCTCATAGTATCTCTAGAATATCTGTTGCATTCAATCTTGGTATGTTACAGTCATGTGGCTTCCATCTCCACTTCTCGTAGCCATTATCATGCCTTCTATAGAGGAAACAGTTGAATGACTCATCTATGTGTGAGAAATAACCTAAAGGGTAAAGTGTACTAGTATCATCAGGAACCCACCTTCCATAGTATATGTCAAACTTCTTCTCCACTGATTTTGTTGATCCATTAACAATCCCTTATGACTTCAATTATGTACCATTAGAAGCTCAATCAGGTGCAACCACAAAATAAGTTGGCATTCTTTTAGGGCTCTAAGAGCTTTCATTGCTAGAAACAAATCTAGGAGGCTTATTATTGAACACTGCTAAAATATTCTCCTACACGGAATTAACAAAAAATTGTTGCCGTATTATTGAACCCTATAGACTGGTGCTTTCACCACTTATTAATTCAGGTGCGTTGTCATTCATTTTACACAATTAACAAGCCCACTTGACATCTGCGCATCCTATATTATCATGCGACCTGCAAAATTTTGACACATGTGCTCCATTTTATATTCGAGGAACTATATCGCACATGGATAAACACTACAAAATTTCTTATTGTTCATATACACTGTAGATGGCAATGCTTACTGACACATTGTATAAGTGTTTTGGCTCCATGTGAGCTCTCCTCCTTGTCACATGAAGCTTGATACTTGGCACTTTGTCGTGCCAACAATGACCTTTGTTTGATAGCCATGTAATAGCTCTCCAGTAACTTCTAAGTTCAAGAGAGTAATTTTTATCTAACTATAACCACATGCCTTGCTTTTCTTCTTGTAATCGATTGGATCCATTGTTAACTGTAGTTTGTATTTTATGCACAAATATTTGTCAATGCACCTTGGTGGTATGAGGTAATGAGCACAATGATATCTCCATTTGTAACACAATGAAATAAGAGAAAGTATGTCGTTGCATGTCCTTCCAGAGTGAGAAAGACCTTGTTGAAGTAATACACTGATTCTTTTCTTATGATTTCAGTTGTTCAACATGCAAAAATAATTCTTTAACCTTGGCATTTGGAATTTTGTTTGTGTAAGGGCTTGGATACTCACTTTGGATCATAACTTATAGGATATTATTTTATATAGGTACATTTCATTGGAGTATCTACCAGTACAATACAGAGGTTTGAGCAGAGAAAATTACACAGAATTCTCTACAGCAGATGGGGGAATTTCAGAGATGTTCATCAAACCAGGGCTGAAATAGATTGTTGAGATTCCTGCTATAGAGGTGGGTTTTTGTTGTATATGTTTCTTTAATAATGAATGTGAAACACTAAAATAAATCAAGTTTTACAAAGAAAATAAGGATCAGGGTAACAAAATCATTGAATAAAACTTAGTTTATAGGTTTTCCTAGGGTAAAGGCCAAGAAAAAAGGACATGCATCATGGGCTTCAAAAAACTATTCAGAAAAGTGCTTGGATTATCCTCTTATTGAATTTACATAGGTTGGATCCACACTAGTTTGGGATATAACAATTTTGCACTAGGAAGTCACCTATGGAGAAGAGTTTTTACCTAATGCAGAAGGTGGTTACACTGTTATAATACAGAAAGTGAAGAAAGTGGCCAACACCAAATTAAGTTGTCAATGGAAATGGGATAGAGACTGGACACATAATTTCAACAATAATGGGTGGTCAAAATGGGCATCCAAAACAGGTTTTTAAGACTCATAATGTTTTCAGTTTTGTTCAACTCACTTTTTCTCGATTAATGTATCGAAATGGTGCTTATCTTTGTTCTTCCAAACGATTAGGTGATTGTATAAAATATAGTTTTACATTTCTGTTGTCGATGGGTCCAATATTGTTTTCACAGTATAGATGCTCAAATATTTTGTTTTGTCTTTGCTATTAAACTACATATGCCTACAATAGTTGTTTACTAAATTCTGTATTTATAGTTCTAGTGTAATTTATGGATAATGTGAATGACCAATTTAGTTGGGAACATAAACAACACCTGTATGTTTTTTTTTCCTTGGTAAAAACAGTATTTATATTTTCAGAAATAAATTTAAATATATTCCTCTTAGGTAATGACAAAATCTTCCCACTGTGGGCTATGTCTTGGAGGATACATCAGAGATCTTGTCTCTAGTAATTCTTCTTCAAAATTTCATAATATATTGAGACATTAGACAACCTAATTCATAAGGACTTCTCTTCTCATCAACTTCATTTCCTAGATAGTTACATATATTAAATACATCACACAAAAGATAAACCTGTTAGAAGGCCTTCAAGCTACTCATAATCAATAGCAAACTAACAAGAGGAGACCATCATTGCATCCTTATATTCATCTTCCTTTACCTGTTCAAGCACTTTTGATAAACCTGCCTTTGATAGGGAATCATCCATAGAGTTGAATTGACTGTAGATATGGATGAAAGGGATCTGATTAAAGTGTATTACAATTTCTGAACTTTCTGAAGAATGCTTGGCCAGATTGAAGAGGTTGGTTTTCTGAACCTGATTTTTACCATTTATCGATCCAATGACTAGCAGAGTCACCAAATATCTGTAGAGAGTTAAGACACTTCTTCAAATCTGCCTTTGTCAGTAAAATTATCTCTATAAATTCACCATAATTGTGTAAACCTGTCCCCAGGAAATATTTACCAGTGTAGTAATGAGCATATGAGAGAAGAAGAACATATTCAATTCCACATTTCAGCCCCTTGTTTTGGCTGGTCCCATCAAAGACACCACAGGTAGTGGCTTTCTTAATGTGAAGGGGAAGAAAAATTTTAACCTTTGGAGTCTTCGAGGAATCCTAAAAATGTGGCAACATGGCTGTTGCTTGAGCGGCCACCTGAAAGATTGGGACCATCCTATCTTCAAAAATAGATTCATTTCTAGATGCCCATAGTCTTCATACAACAAGAAAGGGAATGACTCTCAATTGCTTAAGCTCGCTTCTCACAAATAATTCTTTGAAATTCTCTAGGATATTCCCTTTAGACTGTAATTGATGCATATTCATAGAGATTTCCATATCTTCCCAAACTTGGATAGAAAAAGGGCATGAACAAAACATGAGAGAATTTGTTTCAATATATCCCTGTAAAGAGAGCACCATGCTGGGCCTTCTAATCTATTTTTTTGGAACCTATCCCATGTAGAAAGCATGTTATGCAAATAAGCCGCATCAACAATATACTTTTGGAGGGGACTCTGATTTTCCACATTTGTGCCACCACCAGTCCGAAGAAAGAGTCGTAGGATCCTATAGGGTTTCATAGCCCAATGATACCACGTTTTCACTACCTTCCCCTTTCCACCCGTGCTTGCTCATCTAAGCTCACACCTAATTTGACATGTGCTTTTTTTATCTCTCCTGTAAACCTGTTCCAATGACAAGCACATGGGCCTTCAAGACCTACTTCTTGTGCAGAAATCCATCCCTGCCTCTAGATAGAATTCATCCTCTTTCCATACTATGTTTAATGTACACAAGCCTCTTAATTGAATATGTGCAATGGTCTCAGGATTGAGGAACATATGGTGAGAGAAACCCATAATAGCTTTAGTGACAATTCGTACTTGAAACCCCTCCCCAACTTTTCATGCAAGATGATTACCGATGACAAAAAAATGCTAAAAAAAGAGCCATACAGTGGTTGGATTCTTGAGGTACTATTTTTCTTGGATTCCAGATCCATTCCATTGAACTATTTGGAGCAATGTATTTTTGGATTACTATCCTGCACCGTAGACTAACTTTTATGAATATTTTTTAGAGGGATTTAGGAGCCAAGAATTTTCCAATTTTATTTTAGATATTTGACACCCCATCCTTTGAATTTCTTTGGTATGGCTAGAAACTCCCAACGAGCACAATGAGACCCTTTGTACTCTGGCCTGCCTCTCCAAAGGTAGTTGGCACATAGCATTTTAATCTTCAGCAGAGTTCCTTTGGTTATGGACTTTAGAGGCAAGAGTATGCTCCTAGCGATGACTCCTTGTAAACAATATTTTCTTCATGAGATATTTCAAAGCGATCTAGAAGATTAATAATGAATCAACATCTGATAACTTTGCATCCTACATTATTTCATCCATAGTTGTGTCATCCTTGCCATAAAGTATATTCTCCCGAATGCTCATTGCAATAATGCAGGTTATTGATTTACTAGATCAATATGTCCCCTTAACCATTTCAAGTCCAAGCTTTTAATGTCATGCCCATCCAACATCACTTCTTTTATCCTCATTCTTCATGCAGGATCACACTACAACTAAGCTTGACCTACATTTTGTTTCCCTTTTATTTCTTTCAATTGAGGTCATTACTTTGATACTTGGTCTTCTATCACAAAAAAATGTTCTTTGTTTGGATGGGCCAGTGGTCAATGCAGCAAGGAACGAGAACCTCCTTGTTGTTGTATCACATGCTTCAAATCCTCTTTTATCTAAAGAGCAGGTAGAGCTGTTATCTAGAATTTGAAAATCAATTTGTTTGGTGTGTTATTTTTCTAATAGAATCTATTTATAAATTCATGGTGTACATCAATTAGCATCTTAAATCTATTAGCACAATGGTTGTGGATTCAGGTGCTTGGTTTTATTGTGTATAACATTTCTGAAAAGACTTTCCCTCTCTCTGGTCAGATTCCTTTAAGTCCTGGTTCTCATCTCACGTGGCTTGGATTCAATGAAGAAGGCTTATTAAGTTCATACAATTATGAGGTATTAAGCTCCTAAATACCTGACTCCAGGGACATCCTGTTCTTTAAGTCAAATTTCATATGTGCCACTTCTGGAGCCTAACTAGGTGAGGCATGCAAGGGAATTTAAGAGTGTTCGCCAATGAATACAATGGCTGCTAGGTGCCAATTTTTAGGTACAAAATTTATGCTCATTGTAATATGGGAGATTGAGAGGAAGCTTGATATGTGGAACATCTTTTTAATTTCCAGAATATAATTGACACTCATGCCATGCTTTTGAAAAATTCTTGTGATGTACACAGTGCTGCGAGAGAAAGGAAATCAAAAATTGAAAGTATCTAGATGGTGGGACTAAAAAACACACAAGTTTTTTTTGTTGTCTGCAAATTTCCTGATACCTATCCACGTGTATGAAAGAAAACCATCTTTTCAGAACTTTTAGTTGCTTTGAGAATACATGTATGAAAGAAAACCATCTTTTCAGAAGTTCTAGGTATTCATTACCTAGAAAATGAATACCTTAGAGGCAGTTTACTTCTTTCATAGGTAAGTTTTATATCTGTGATCCTATTTACATAATTTTTAGAGTTATATAATGAGACACCAGGATTGAAAATGCTGACCTAGTTTAGTATATATATACAATATAAATGAACATTGTAGATGCAAAAGAAAGTTCAATATGCTGCAACATATAGACATGAAATTAATATGGAGGAGGATAGTATTTTTAAGATGGAAGCCACACTTTATCATTTCCTGTTACATCTTATAGCAAATTGTTGCAAGGGTGAGTTTCCATTTGATACCATATATTATTTTCAAACATAACTCTGCGCTCAGTGGCCACCTTTGTTTGCCATGACTTGAGAGGTCCACATGAAACGCTACAAATTTAATCAAGTAATCTAGTGGATCCTTTGACCTCTTTCCTCTCTTTCCCTAAGATTGTCTATTACCCTCAACAACGAAGTAACAACTCCATTCTCCCCATCCTTTATATTAATGATGTTTGGGCCAATTGCATGGTAGCATGATGTCTCACTCTACCATTGCACTAGCAGAAATGTTTTTGCATTTATTCCTTCAAAATTGGATAGCTTAAGCCCAAATGGTAAGATAGTCAATTACCACATCTTTAATTATTCATTGAAAAGATGCTCAAGAAATTTGAAGTTTGAGCCATACTAGCTTTAGATATTTTGAAAGTGGAACAATTTCAGTCTAGATAACTTAAAAAAAATTGGGGACCTGGTTAAACTAAAAGTTGTAATACTTTTTATGTGTTTGCTTGTACCATCCTTCCATTAACTAAATTTCAAGAACTGATGGTTTGATTGATTGAGATCTAAAAATAGTCTTCACATGGTTTGAATCAACTACACTTCCTTCCCACGTCTTCCATATTTGTTCTAGCTTACCTTATTGTATAAATTTTGTATCCCTGTAGATCCAACCCTATTTGTTAGAGCATTTTGCACAATTAATTTCTGCAAAATATTAACTTTTCTTTAAGTACATAACTTGCAGAAATGATTTATTATGAAGTATAAACTTATTTGAATACATTTCTTTACTTTCCTTTTTTTATTGTGTAGAGTTGCTACTTCGGCATCATAGTAATACTTTGCCCTTCAAAAGTTCAATTTCAACCATGAAGTTCAAGTTATTCATATTCCATTCATATAATAGTAGAGCATAATCTACCGGAGACATAATATTTCCAAAACTTAATGTACATATTCTGTGTATATGAAGAACTTATTGTCCTTCAACCTAGTACAAATCTTCAACATTGCAAATTGGTAGGAAACTAGCAAAGCATCTGGAAAAAATCCGAAGTATTTATCTTGACAAGAGGAGGGGCTAGAAACTAGTGGGGAGTTAGCAAGGAAAATTCCAAACAAATATTGGTGGAGGGAAGGAAGGCCTTGCACCTGAAAAGGATGGGAAATTTTGTAGATCCATAACCTCTCTCTATGTCTTTCAGTGTCATTTTAATTGACTGATTTTGTATAGGATGTATAAGGCTAGAGGCCTTGCATGTTGGATTTTTCTTAGTATATGTAAGATATTGGTGCAGCTCTCAAGAGTTACAGATGTGATTTTAGATCCATCTTCTACCAGCATATTAATATTTTTTCCATAAAAAAAGCCTATAATGTTGCATACTATGTTGTATTGGCTACAAAGTTAACAATTTCCCTACAAAAAGAAAGTATAACATGGGAAAATGGGAGAAATTAGGGCTTTCAAAGATGCTAGTAAGGATAAACCTCGATCAACCTCTTATTTGGACACTATTATCAAGGACATATGTGAAGATAAATCCCATGGATAACTTTCATCAATAAGAAATTAATTCAATTAGAAAATTTAACACAATAATTTTTCCCCAGGTTGAGTACTATATCAACCAAACTACAAGTAATGTCATCACATTTTTTGCTTCTACTTTATCCTTTTTTATTTGACTTTTCCTTTATGAGTGGAATAATCAACTGTGAACATTCCTTTCTGACAATAAATCTTATACTCTAGAATTTGTTACTTGATGCAACATTTTTGTCTCATCCACCCTCATTGTATGTTGTTTGGCTTCAAATTTTGTTTGTATGTTTTTTTCATGTGTATCCTCACTATTTTACTCTTCAAGTATACTGTTGATTTGTTCTAACTATATTTTCTAGATGGCCATGCATAATACTTTGACAGTTTTCAGAATGCTTACACTCCTAGAAGATGTTCTTGACGGTGTCTAGTTTTCCATGTCAAGGGAATTTTTCATCCTTAAAACTAATTCAAGCTAATATTGATTTTTTAGGGTTCCTTTGTGCACAGGGATGAAAGGGTGCACAGGGATGAAATTCATTCAAAGGAGAGATTAATGGTATATCTTCGTGTATTGTCACAAATTACTGAGAGCTAGAATAAACCAGAAGATAATGATACTCAAGCTAGCCAGTTTGCACGAGCTCTAAGGAAGGTGATATTCTCCTTCTGCTTGATTAATAGCTTTTTTCATTTGAATTTGCATTTGGAAATTCATTGTCAAAAGTATCTTGAACTATAATATTTAGTTAATCCACACGATTTCATGTTCTCCTGCATGTACATGAACATGCACATATGGGGTTGTGTTTACTGTCACAGTCACAGTCATCTTTACACCAACGTTGGGAAACCTCCAAGTCTGTTTGAATTACGCATCTTATTATTGAACTAAAATAAAATCAGGTGATTTAAAATAATGTTATGGTCATGTAGGTTTCTCTCATTGTATGGTCAAGTTTCATCCCATAAAATTATGGTGAGCTGAGCTTGAACGTTTTCATCCCTCATGACTAAGCTAAAATTGAGTCATATTGGTTGGAATATTCATGTGCTAGTGGAATGCCGAGGTAATTAGCTTTATAAGTAATGTGTTTAAGTTTTCAAATGGAAATGGGTGGGTGAGTGGAATCCACATGAGTCTCTTAGCAATGGCTTCCATACTTGTTGTGTTGATCATGATCATGCATGCAGAGAATGGCATGATACGTTGCATGTGACTATAGGAAAGGATGTAAACTCATATAGTATAGCTTATACATTTGCATGGCTTGTACCCTTAAAGGACAGCACATGACACAAGCTTTGATACACTACATGAAAACATTTGGATCGACATGAAGGTTAGTCAATTATTTAGTTTAAATGGTTTTAAATTTGAGCATATTTTGCACTGGCTTACAAATACAGTCAAGCTGAGAATAATATTATATTGCAACTATAGTGAATCCGATTAGAAGATTATTTATTTTTCTACATGATTTATGTTAGTTTGCAGTAAAAAATCTCCTTTTGTATAAAAATAAAAAAATTCAAAAACGTTTTCTTTGTAGGTCAATTATACCCTTTGAAATATGCCCTTCAACATGTAACCATGGATCCATTTAGCTCCCCAAAATATTTATATGTTATGAATAAAATCAAATAGAGGGCCTTTTAGCTAGAGCTAAAACTTTACCCTAGGAATAGTTTGCCATTGTCTTCTAATCAAAGGCTATTTCTGAAGTACTTCAACAAATTATGTTGATTGGTAGTTTAGGGAAAGAAACATAGGGTAAGAGAATTTAATCTCGGGATTTAGAAGAAGCAGCCTCTCACTTCAGCATTCATGTTCCTAAGCACACATTGGAGTCTATTCAACTTAGTTTCAATTGCTTCTGCATGACCTCCACCTTTGATTTCTATCAAAGAAGCCAAAAATTTCCCACTTTCACTTGGAAATCCTTTGGCAGTCTTGTTTCCACTATCAAGTATTTGGATTAACACCATTTCCTGCTGCCTTTGGGGGTGCCATTTATCTTATATGAGAAACCTTTTTGGGAAGAGTAGCTACTATTTTTGGAGGTGGGTGCATAAATATGGTTGTGCTCAATTTAAAATGTTATAGCGACACTTGGATTCACGCTAAAGTAAGTGACTGAGCCACTGTCACTAAATGCACTTCCTTTTAATTATCGGGTGTGATGACCTTCATGTCTCTAACTAAGCAACCAAAGACTTTGCTTGATATGAAACACATTTACCAAAGAGATCTCCAATATTTGGCAGCTGAATAGTAACTACTCAAGCTAAGCACATATTTTCATTGCTTTCACTACAAGGTTCTCATCTTTCTCCATCAATTATTCCTATCATTATTTAATTTGGCTGATTTTCAATTCTTTTTTGACTAGGAAATACACGAGTTTGTTTAAATTCCCTAAACATGATTGACGCTATACTTTTCAAACAAGTCAGGGATGTGATTAGTCTCTGGTATCTTGTCCTTCATTTTTAAGTGGAAGTTGTTTCAGTTCATTTTAACCACCTTTGTTAAGGATTGAAATAACTCCATTTCTCAAATTTGTAATTCAACATTTTCTATACTTAATAAATATCAGAATCACATAGTACCGTGCAAAGAGTAAAATGTTAATGACTCATAAATGTCAAAAACATTCCTGGAGATCAATTTAGAATAGCACATTGCAGTGAAACATTAATCCTTTAAACATTATAGTAATAAAAACAAATATCAAATCAATTCCAATCTTGTATCATTAGTAAGTGTCAAAATTTTCTAAGAGTCAAGTGTTGATATAAATTTTATGAGTGTCAAAATCATACACAACAATCATTTCCAGCTCTGTAGAAGTCCTATTCTCGCTTGAAAATAAAGGTATTTCTGAACTGATGTTTCTTACAATCATTTTTTCCAAGCTTTAGCATCATTATAAAGTGTGTTTATGACTTAAAATTACAGCAGTACCCTCTCATTGCAATATGGTGTAAACAATGGTTATTTTGCTTAAATATCATTGTATTCTCACTTAAGGGTGTGTCTTCATGTCCTCTTATTATGTGTCTCTTAATGGACTATGATTAAATATAAAACCTTAAACACACATAATGGTTTCTAGGGAATAGTGATTTTTGCAATCCCATTTAGCCAATTTCTTGAGTTTTGTTCAAAATTCCTAGAAAAGGTTTATGGATTTCATAACATGCTTGATCATATATTGTGAACTTATACAATCTATCATCCTTTGTCGACCATTAGATACTCAGTTGTGTATTAATCCTTTTTATTATTATAGATGACTCTGTAAGTTATGTTCCTAAATTCTTAAAGGGTACTAGCTCAATGGAAGAGTGTCTACCTTACAAGCAAGAGGTTGGTGGTTCGATTCCTCCATGCCCTAATGATATTATAATATTGGTTAAAAACAACTAAATTCGTAACCAAAAAATAAGATATAAGTGACCAAACAAAATGACCAAAATTCGTATATAGAATTACTAAAAACGACTAAATTAGTGACAAAAAATGAGAGATGCGAAGCTAGGCATTAAAAAGGATGCAACACGTGATGCTAATGATGAAGCCAATCATGGCACTGATGTGGTAGAAAAATAAGATGAAAAAATAGGCATTAAAAAGGATGCAACACGTGTGTAAATGGGAATATTTCACCTTCTATGGACAGAAGCTCTTCCTTTGGTCTGAATGGTTTAGATCCAGAACAAATGACCGACAAAGGATGAAGACCCTCCATGGATGTTGTAGATACCTGGAATGCTGCTTCGATAGTAGACCTGTGTACCTACAATCAGATTAAACATGCAAACACCTCAAAGCTACCATAAAATAATCCACTGATCCATGTTAGTGACTAAGGAATCTAACAACATTTACATGCGAAATCAAAACAACAGTAATGTGGGACGAAAATCAGCTTTGCAATAAGATGAATGGAGAATTTTACAACCAATTAAGCCTTAGTGTCGACATGCATATCCATGAAACCAACACTTCATCCCCATAAGCTCCAACTTTGCTCTTTATGCTCTCCATTGGCTTGGTCCAAGTGGTCAATCCAACAACATAACAGTACCTCTATGGTTCCCCCCTCAACCATGGACATGAGCTTGTATTTATAAGGCTCAATGGATAGGAAATGTTGAGATATTTGTGGATGAGGTGGCCTCTAAGATCCTATGATGGGGGATCTCGAGCTCAACTGACCCACAATGATAGGGATACGAGAGGACATGAGGCTTGTGATCTAGAATCCTTGAGAAACCTCTCTTTTTTCCCATCTTACCTAGGGTACCACCTTTTGCCTCTAATGATAGAGCAGTTCAGGTTAAAAATGCTTATGGACCAAAGGCTATAAGCGGTGGCACCGCTTATGGTAAACAAGATACAGGTGGTGTGAGGAAGGTACCGCTCATGGATAACGAGGTAAGCACGGTGCTGAGTATTTTTATGAGAGATTGATAATCAACATGGGTTTCCTCTCCAAGTGCTGGGATTAAGGGAAAATACATAAGTCAAGGGTCTTATGACATGGTGGTGACAGGATTGTAGTATAACAGGATGCCCCCCAAAGCATGAGCCTTAGAGGGATATGATAAACGAGATATTTGAGAGAATAAGTTGTCGCTACGAGGTGGAAATGTCGGCTCCATTGGAGCATGTCGTCAAGTAGGAATCTATAGTACATCAATATTTTGTACTCATAGACACAAGTAACCAACTCATGGCTGTAGACCAATACAAGAAAGATCCATGGGCAGAATAAACAAGCATGGTTACTAGAATACAGTGTAGATCCATGTGATAGAGGACTCAAACTTTGACATAGCTACCAGACATATAATGTAGATCTATGTCATACATACACAAATTTGAGCATAGCCACGACCATACAAATGTGGATCCATGCTAGATATACAAAACTCCATCGCAACCTAGGGGAAAAGTAATGAGTGATTTAAACAAATAACCAGGGTCTTCGTCTCGTCTTCCACAAAGTACGATTCTATCCATGTGATTACAATGATCTGAAGTCGAACATGGTAGAAACCACTTGATTACAGGCCAATGATGTGAATCGTTAACAATTGTGAGAGAGATCACCATTGATGTCAATGATTCCCAAGGTACCCTAGTACAATCTACTGAGTGTGAATAGATTTCCTAATGTCGAACACCTAGACGATTCTTTCGATCAAAGGTCAATGATGTGAACCTATGTCGAGAGCAAGATAATCTGTCATGAAGGCATACATATCTCAAGGTACTAAGTATTGTTTCTAAGACTATTTCCCGGATGATGAACTGATGTCGACGGGAATAGTCTCGTCGAAGGAGGGCAATGATGAGTCCCACATCAATGACATGAAACTCGAAACATAGTTCTGGAATGATGTGAATGTAGTCACCATAGGAATGACTCAAAAGTACTGACACAAAGACTGTGTTGAATGTAGAGGTAAGAATTCTTCAAATTCCCTTTGAACATCGGGAGGCACGACAAAAGACTTGGTAGAAATACTGGACGGGACAAACACACAATACGACAGTGCACAATGCATTCTTTTAAAAGACTCAAAGGAGTAGCATTACTCATGAAAGTGGATCATCACAGAGATCAGCTGAATAACCAATTCACTTACATGATATGCACACAAGTGCCATGTTCAAAGGTAATGACAAACTACTACCATTTATTTGCAAAATGATTTCCTTCCCATTTTCCCCATCATGATCGATGAGTGCCTCTTTTCAGTTTTATGAGTTCAAAGAGGGTAACAAACACTTGATATAGCTTGTCGGAAGACAAGTCCATACTCATATGTTTTACAAACGTGAGAGAGGAGAGGTTCATTCCCAAAACAGGTCTCTCAATGTTTAATTTAACGAGTCCAATGAAAGAAAACTTGGTACCGTTCATATTTAGAGAGTCTGAATGATTATAGAAGAAGACTCCAGAGGGGTCCTTTTTTGTATGATTTAGTCTCTAAGGCCTGAAAAAGTGTAAAATCATACCTTAGAGAATTCTTCCAGTCATGATTGGCTATAGTGTTCGTTTTTCGTAAATAGTCTACCCGAACCGAAAAAGAGATAACCTACCGTCGGAGAGACGAATCTTCAAATGCTTTAATGAGCGTGAAGAAGACAATATCGCTCAACAATATTTTCATATTTAGGGACCCTAAAAAGAGTTTAAAGAGGACTCCATGAGGTTTCTTTACACAATGTCAATTTTTACAAGCCTGAAAAGAATCAGAAATGGACTCGACGATATTTTCGTTTTTAAGGAGTCCGAAAAGATGTGAAAGAAGACTCCACGAGGTTTCTTTACATAATGTCATTTTTTTACGAGCCTGGAAACAATCGGAAACGGACTCAGACCTTTGATACTAGGTTTACGGAGTGTGACCAAAGTGTCATAACAAATGCTCATCGAATTTTTTCTGTTTTATGGAAGTATGAAAAAGTCATAAACAAACTCCAAAAGCTTTTTTACTATGGTGCTTCTATCCTGCAATCAACTCAAAAACAAGTGTTAAATGCACCCATGACAAACATTAAGGGATTACAATATATAAATTTTGAGTAATCAGTGTTTTTAAATAAAAAAATATAGTATATCAAACCCTAAAAATGCATATATAAGTCATGTAAATAGTAAAAAATAAAATCATTTTACTATTTACCCATAGTGGAGAGAATTTGGAGCACTTTGCTAGTCATATTTTCAACAGCTGATACCGGGAGTTCCCATAGTCGTATTTGAGCGCCATCAGTTCCAGGTAATAGCTAAAACCTTACTCTTTCCTTTCATAGTCTCCATTTTGAGTTTTGATGGGGTTTTAGGCTTGTATGGAAAGCCCCAAAACCATGAAAATAGGCACCGCACATACCCCTTGCAAGATACGTGGTACCTCATTAGAACCGCGCCTAAAACAAAGCTGATAGGTGGTGCCACCGCCTGTCTCCAATGGTGCATAGGTGGTGTCGGCCGTGGAGATTTTAAACTGATAGCACAAGCAATAATAAACCATTCTTTTGAATTTAAATGATAAGAGATGATTCTAATGTGTGCTATAATTGTTTTTGGTAGGTTTTTGTTGCTCAATCATGGTGATATGGAAAGAAAGACAACATGACATTGATGATTCTTTCGATGAAAGGAATGGTGGTTGTATAAACGCATTACGAGACCATGAGCTCTTGAAATTATTCCAGACCCCAAGCATGGTATCACATGAGCGGTTGTTAGAGAACATACTTCGGATTTGGAATCCAGAGCAGTAGCATTTTGAGGTTGGGGCCCATATTTTGACACTGGAGGTAGAGGACATCTACTTCTTGACTGGTCTCTCAAGACTGGGTGCCCCCATCTCACTGACAAGTTCCCTGGGAGGGGATATTACCACTTGAGAGTTGAAAGATCGTTACTGTGTTCCAGGGACGAGGACATCGGGGAAGAAAATCCCCATCAAAGTAGTGATGGATGGACCCCCATGGACTGTCCTATTTACCATGCAGAGGGTGGTCGAGAGTCATGGTGTGCACCAGGCTTCAAGGGCACACATGTTGTATGCCATAGAGGCCATGGCAACCACGGTATTCAACTGGGCGGAAGTCATGATTTCGATATTCAAAGATCATTTCACTAAGTGTCGGCAGGGAGAGCTAAAGTAGTTTGGATTTGGTTCCATTTTATCCTACTTCTTCGATCGGGTGCCATAGATGAGGCCTTAGGTGGTCTTAAGAAGCCTGAGAGTGAGGGACCCCTGTATGCTGAGGTGGGTCCAGATTATGGCTCGTACAGAAGCAGATAGGGGGAAGGTGAAGTTCAGTGACCCATTCTTTAGATGGCTCCGTGATCAGATCCTCATGGTGGAGGATTATGTTTATGTGGGCACAGACTTCTGTGGAGATCCTGACCTACCGATCCCACCTAGCGGACAATGGGGCGACATCGGTAAGAAGCAAGAAACCCTAAAATGGATGAAATTTTTTTATGTTTTTTGATGTTTTATAATTTTTATGTTAGGTAATGAGACCTGGATATTCTCATGAAGATGTTGGAGCATCCCGACCTAGGAGAGCCTCCCCATTGGATAGGTGAGCTGGAGCCCGCTTTGTACCATAGGGCGATGATATCACCGAGGAGTTAGAGGAAAACCTATAGAGGTTGACCTTGGATATCCCAGATGCTTCTATTGTCTATTGATGACCTCCCTCCGAGGTATTAGAGACCTACAGTGGGAGTCTCAGGTCGATTCAGTAGGCTGCTACATAGAGTAGCTCAGGCAGTCATGTGCTACCACAAGAATCACTGGAGATTGTGTGTATGAGATATCTACTGAAAGCTGACAGCCTCAGGATTTTGTATGGTGATTTTTCCTGAATGTCTACGTGCTTTGGATGAGATCTCGTGACCTATTTTTTGTAAACTTATTCATATATATATATATATATACAAACTTTTACCTGGTCTTTATATGTCTCGAATGGTGAATGTATTTTACATGAGTTTTATGTGTCTTTGAATGTTTATTTACAATAGACCATGTTTGATTTCAATGTCATGAATGGGCAATATGCCAATCTAGGATGTAATTAGCTATTGAGTCAGCAACTACATTATGTTCCCTAGGGATATGTTTATAAGTGATGGTTTCAAATGATCTTTCTAGTAAACGTACCCTCCGGAAGAGACGAAGAAGCACGGGGTTTCTAATGGTGTAGATATGGTTCAAATGGTAAACCACAAGTTGTGAGTCCATCAAGACTATCAGATTGCAAACATCTTGGGAGGCAGCTTCAGTCAGAAGACCAATGACTACTTGATACTCGGCGATGTTATTAATAGCGAGACCTATACAAACCACTCCTGATCTGACCAAATCTTCAGTCGGGGAATAGAGGACCCAAGCAGCTGAGGCGAGATTCAAGGTGTGGCGGCAAGCACCATCAGCGAAGCCGTAGAAAGCCATCTGCAAGACCAAAACATGGTATAAGTAGATATGGACACTAAACTCAAAACCATCTTGAAAATACTAAAAGAACACTGAAAGCGAAGCAATATACATACATATAAGATACCATCCAAGAAATACCTAGGAATAGTACATTTTCAGGTACAACCCATTGTGAGGTTTCCCTAAAGGGGTTCCATCGTAGTCAATGAGCTATAGGGTTTCCAGGTAAAACCTATAGAGTTTGACCTTGGATATCCCAGATGCTTCTATTGTCTATTGATGACCTCCCTCCGAGGTATTAGAGACCTACAGCGGGAGTCTCAGGTCGATTCAGTAGGCTGCTACATAGAGTAGCTCAGGCAGTCATGTGCTACCACAAGAATCACTGGAGATTGTGTGTATGAGATATCTACTGAAAGCTGACAGCCTCAGGATTTTGTATGGTGATTTTTCCTGAATGTCTACGTGCTTTGGATGAGATCTCGTGACCTATTTTTTGTAAACTTATTCATATATATATATATATATACAAACTTTTACCTGGTCTTTATATGTCTCGAATGGTGAATGTATTTTACATGAGTTTTATGTGTCTTTGAATGTTTATTTACAATAGACCATGTTTGATTTCAATGTCATGAATGGGCAATATGCCAATCTAGGATGTAATTAGCTATTGAGTCAGCAACTACATTATGTTCCCTAGGGATATGTTTATAAGTGATGGTTTCAAATGATCTTTCTAGTAAACGTACCCTCCGGAAGAGACGAAGAAGCACGGGGTTTCTAATGGTGTAGATATGGTTCAAATGGTAAACCACAAGTTGTGAGTCCATCAAGACTATCAGATTGCAAACATATTGGGAGTCAGCTTCAGTCAGAAGACCAATGACTACTTGATACTCGGCGATGTTATTAGTAGCAGGACCTATACAAACTGCTCCTGAACTGACCAAATCTTTAGTCGGGGAATAGAGGACCCAAGCAACTGAGGCGAGATTCAAGGTGTGGCGGAAAACACCATCAGCGAAGCTGTAGAAAGCCACTTGCATGACCAAAACATGGTATAAATAGATATGGACACTAAACTCAAAACCATCTTGAAAATACTAAAAGCACACTGAAAGCGAAGCAATATACATATATATAGGATACCATCCAAGAAAGACCTAGGAATAGTACATTTTCAGGTACAACCCATTGCGAGGTTTCCCTAAAGGGGTTCCATCGTAGTCAATGAGCTCGTAGGCTCCTTTCTCTAAAACCTTAGAAATAACAAAAGGTCCGTACCTCATGGACTCGAACTTACCCTTCCCTAGTTTCTCATATCTCTAGTCGTAAGTCATAACTAGGTCACCCTCATTAAAGGCATGAGGTTGGATGGATTTATCATATTGTACCTTGAAACGTTTCTTATGTGCCTCATTAGCCAAGGAGGAATCTATCTGAGTCTCATCAAGGTTATTCAAGTACAGAAATCTTTCTTCCTCTACGGAAGTGTCTGGGAGAAGTTCGATGGTAAGTTGTAAAGATGGAATCTGACATTGAATCGGTAAGACAGCTTCAAGTCCATAAACAAGCTGGAATGGTATGAAACTAGTGGTTGTTTTCACCGAAGTCTGATAATATCAAAGAGCGGAGAAAAGAACATGGTTCCAGTGGGATTTATGATCTCCAACCATCTGACAAACCATAGTTTTTAAAACTTTGTTAATGGCCTCTACCTGACCATTAGCTTGTGGATAATATGGCGTAGATTTTTCATGGTGAAAAATTATCTTGATACTTAGTTCCTCCATCATTTGATTCTGGAAATGTGATACGTAATCAGTAACGATGGACTATGGGACTCCAAATCTAGCTATAATATGATTGAACAAGAAGAGAGTGGCAATCTTACCATCTTCCGCATATGTAGGCATGGCCTTAGTCCATTTTGTAAAATAGTCAATGGCTTCAATGATATAACCATGCCCCCTGGATGAGGTAGGCTTACAATGCATGAAGTCAATCCCCCATTTGCCGAATGGGACAACAGCAATGACGGGGTGTAGCGAAGCAGGATGAGTGTACTTTTTGGGATAAAAGTGTTGACAAGGTGGGCATTTCTTAAGAGCCTGATGATAGTCTTTGAAGAGGGAAGGCCAGAAATAGCCAGCGCGAAGGATTTTCTAGGCTGTAGCCATCTGAGATAAATGACCACCACATGCTCCATAGTGGGAATCATTCAACACATGTTCATCCTCCTCATGGGTGAGGCATCGTCGGAGAATAGAATCAATCCCACGTCTATACAAGGTATCATTCAGGATGAGGTAGTATTTTTTGTGGTGATGGATACGACGGTGATCGTCACAAGATAAATGCGGCTGAAATCATTGTTTTTGGAGATAAAGAAGAAAATATCCATACCATGGATCAATAGTGCTAATCAGGAACAGGAATTCATCCGAAAATGAATCACTGGGCTCATATTTCGTCGAATCATAAGGAAGATCACACATGAGCTCGGAAAATACCAAGGATTTCTTTAATGTGGTTTTGCAAATTCAAGATCAAACTCCTGAAGTATGACTATCTAGTGGGAGTACTTGCCCCCGAGCACCTGACGAGTCAGGATGTAATACATCGGGTTTTGGTCTGCCAATACAGTGGTTGTGTGGAGAAAAATGTAGAGACGAAATTTTTGTACAGCAATGACCATGGCCAATGCTAACTTTTCCACACATGAATAGAGAGTTTCAGAATCCATGAGATTCTTACTGGCGTAGCAAATCATGTGCTCCTGACCATTGGTATTTTCTTGCACTAAAACCATAGCGATGGTAGTAGTGGAGGCAACAATATATAGGAGAAAGTCCTTTGAATAATCTGGGGGGTGTATCACGGGTGAATGAGTCAGAGCATGTTTAAGATTATCAAAGGTGCATTGGGCTTGGTCATCCCAGAAGAACGAGGTGTTCTTCTTGAGGAAACGCATATAAGTGTGCATTTTCTCTACGAAATTGCACACGAAACGACGGAGAAATTTTTCCTTCCCTTGCAAACTTTGGAGTTCAAGAAGGTTGGTTGGGGCTGGTAGAGCTAAAATGGTGGAAATTTTCAGAGGATCAATCCGGATTCCATCTTTGGATACCACAAAACCTAGCAGACGTCCTGTCTCAACGCAAAAAACAAATTTATGTGGATTGAGCCGTATATTATAATGATAGAATCTCAGGAATATCTCTCTAAGATGACCAGGGTGGTCCTCCCATCGCTGTGAATGAGCAGGGAGGTTGTCAAGGTACAGTTCAACAATATGTTTAATATCGTGAAACACATAGGACATCGCATGTTGGAATGTGGCTCCAACATTTTTCAAGCCAAAAGGTAACTTATTATATTCAAAGGTTCCCCATGGGAAAATGAATTCCATTTTATGTTGATCGGTGGGTAATATCTCAATCTGATTATAGCTAGAGAAGCCATCCATAAATGAGAAGATGACACTTCCAGCACAGTTGTCAATAATATGATCGATGTGCGGAGTAGGAAAGTTGTCCTTGGGACAAGCTTTTTTCAAATCCCTAAAGTCGATACAGACTCTAATGGTGCCCTTCTTTTTATTGACAAGGACAACGTTCAATACCCATTCCTTCAAGGGTACAAGATAAATAAACCTAGTTTTGGGAAGTTTCTCAATTTTAGCTTTAATAGCTGCAGCCTTCCGAGGATGGACTTGCCTTAGTTTTTACCTGACAGGTTTGGCCGTGGGATAGGTTTTAATCTCATGGACCAGAATGGATGGGTCAATCCTCGGCATCTCTTCATAGGACCAAGAAAAAATATCACATAATTCTTTGAAAAGTGCCTTGTATTCTTCAGATTCATCTGCCGAGCAGTTTTTCCCAACATGAACATGCTCGATGGTATCGGGCTTGGATGATATGTCAATCGGATTGGTATGAGTAATGTTGCAAAGGTTTCCTTCAAAATTTGCATCTTGCAACAATATGGGCTTTGGGGTGCGTTTTATCAGTAGGAAACAGGGATGCATAATCATGGTTAACCATACTGGTGTTGGGGAGGAACATGGATCTATGATGGTGATCCTCCCAAGTGGAATCATATGTATTCATGATCTCTATAATGGACTCATTGGAAGGAAAAGTCTTAGAGAGATAATCTAGAATAGGAAGAGAAGGTTCTAACCAGTACGGTAAATGGTAAGGATCCAAATCCACTAGATGAAGGTCATCAATGTGATCATCGGAAAATGTTTGAATGGTGTCATACATTGCTTCGTGTGGAGTCAATGAGGTGGACTCAACAACTTGTTTTCCCTTAGGCTCACAATCAAATGAGGTGATCATGTGGAGTGTCACGGTATCTGTGTTAGGAGGAGTGGATGGAAAAATCCCCATAAGGGATGAATCCTTCAACATTCCTACCCCAATTGATTGGTAAGGAGGAGGGGACTGGCCTAACATGGGGATGTTATTAGCCATGGAGATAGTAACATTTGGCATGAAGAAATTGAGCTGGTCAATGGTAACAATTCTCCCTAGATGCGGAAATTGAACTATTCGTAATACTGTTGAAGTGACAACAGTCATAGCATAGAACCAATTTCTTCCTAGAACGAGGTTGTAATCTAACATGACATCTACCACTTCTACTTGAATGGAAATGAATTTTCTCCCAAGCTCAACCACTAAGGCTGATATGAGACCATGGGGGTAGAAACCCCATCCGTCAAAGGCCTTAAGAGTCATAGGTGATGTTACAAGCTCGGGAGAGCCGAGATATTTCCAACAAGATAGAGACAAAATCGAAGTCGAAGCTCCTTCATCTAGAACCATTCGAAAAACTTTCTTTCCATCTACTTTCATAATGATCTAAAAAGCAAGTTTATGAGGTCACCTAGACTTATAGTTCCCAACATTGAAATGAATCAAATTAGTATTATCCAGGTATAAAGCTCCTAATGCTGTCAACAAGTTTTTGCGTTGTGTAGGGAAAATTTGGAGTACCTCTAAGGTAGAAATTGCACAAGGTGCCTAAGCGAGATCTTCAACTACATTATAAAATTGAGCAGCTCACGCATTAGGGTTAAATACAGCCTTTCAAAGAGTACTCTTGGGCAGACACAAAATCATGTCGAGAGTAGGCTTCTCGATGGATAGGGCGACAGTAGCGGAGGATTCAGGAGAACTAGTAGAGGGAGATTTTCCTAAAGAAGGATGATCTTCTTTCTTGTCTGCGGGTTTGCAATAATTATGTCTTCGATTTTGCAAATTAATGGTATTCAAGGACATCATACAAATTTCCTCTGACGAACTAGAGTTACCCTGATTAGACATGTGGTCTATCAGTTGTTGTTGGGAGGGAAAAGGATCCGTGAGTACTGCGGGTGCAAGATTTGATTTCAAAAATTGGGAGATTTTGTCCAAATGGGGACACTCTTTTGGGAAATGGTCACCTTTGCATAAGCAAACATGGATATTTTTCCTTTATTTTCCCTTTATCGTTATCACTATTGGTTGTTCTTGGATTTTCCTGTTGGTTTCCAGGTTTTTTATTCTTATTTTTACCCTTCTTTTTATTATTGCCTCAGGTTTGAGTACATTGAATAGAATTGACCTCAACGAAAACCCTAGGAGTCGAAGGAGTAGGGGTGGAAGTCTGGCATTGCTTGGCAGGTTTTGCTACTGATGGGGATTAGATTGAACCAACAATCCCATCAACATGTACTTCTACTGGTCGCTTGGCTGGATCGGTGCTTAGACAAGGAGCTTGCGGAATCAGGTCATAAAGAGTTCCGGACTGGGAATAGACCAAGTCTAGATACTGGGCTCGAGCAATAGCCTGCTCTTCAGTAACAGCTTTTCCCATAGCCACATCTCGGGAAATTAGAGGCAATAAAGATTTGGTAAACCAATCAGCTAATAACTGATCCAAAATAGGGGCCTTAATAAGCCTTCTCCACCTTCTCCATTCATGGATATGATCAGATATATGGGTGGAGGTGTTCTATCGTAGAGAGGTTAAGAGATCATTACCCATTTCATAACAAATAGGGAGTTGAAAGTGTGTAAGAAATACAGTTTCCAACGAGCCAAAATCCACAAACGAATGTTGTGGAAGTTCAATGTACCACTTCACGGCTGCACCAGTCAAAGTTTGCTGAAAAAGTCATAACCAAACTGAATCATCCATGAGGGAGTTTGAAGAACACCACAAATGGAATGTCATGACATGGTTTTTCGGATCATCTCCCTGCTTCCCATCGAAATTTAGGATGTCCAATGGTAACTTTACCAGAATGGGAGGCCACGAGGAATTATGTCGAATGGGGTCATTAATCAACTTGGACAAATCAAGTAAGTCCAAAGTTACTAGGAAAGGTAACTGACGGTTAGGTTACACATACTGGTAATATTGATATGGCATATAATTACCAATAGGACCGTAATTCAACTTATAGATAAGTTTTTGTGACAAAGAACTAACAGAAAATCCACCCGTAGGGGGTTGATTTTCAGGATTAGGACCGTTAGGACCACTAGGGCCTCTGGGAGGAGGACCCCCGGGGCCTTCGGGACCACCAAGACCATTGGGACCACCAGGAGGTAGACCACTAGACCCTACAGGGCCACTAGGAGGTAAACCTCCAGCGCTTCCAGAACAACTAGGAGGAGGGCCACGAGGCCCCCCAAGACCACTAGCACCCTGAGGAGGAAAACCACTAGGTCCTTCAGGACCATTGGCCCCCCCAGGGGGAGGACCTCCATAAGGTGGTCCTCCAGTACCTCCTGCAGTATGTATGGGTATCCCCCCCATAGCTGGCATGTAGGACCAGTTAGGTTACCCCCATGGTGTAAAAGTATTACTAGGGTATGGAATCCTAGCATAAGGCATTATTGTAGGATTAGGTGGATGATTAATGTTTTCTACAGGTATTTGATAACCATAACCTCCAGAAGATTGAATGGTTACAGGTTATGCCCCCAAGGGCTGACCTAAACTGGATGGGGGATTAACCACATTAGTATGGGTGGGAGTGACATAAACTGTAGAAGGTTCTATATTATAGGTTTGTCCTTGACTAGGTATAATTTCGGTGCCAAATAACGTAGGTTGTGGCAAGGGTTGCCCCCTGACACTAGAAGGTAATGACTACACGGGAATTGAAGGTTGGGTCCCAGGTACAGAATACCTGGGAATATTGGGAACAAACATAACATAGGAGGTGGTGGGGTTGGTATTTTGACCTGGGTTGTGTGGTGTTATTGTGCGATCTATAATGGGTTGAATGGATCTCATAGAATTGGCAAGTGAACGATATCCCACAGGAATAGCTATGGAACATGCTGGTGGCATGCCCAATATGTCATCTATTTGTCTTTCAATCTCCAGTGCATGTTGAATGGCTGTGTGGTATTGTCTACATTCTTATTCATCCGGAGAAACTTCTCTAGAAGGGTTTACACGGGTGCCAGATGAGGAAATGGCCTGTCCTATAGAGGTATCCCAAAATAAAGCATTGGGACCATAATCCAGAGGGGTAGTATCATCAATGTGACCTTATTCGAGAGAATGGGACGAGGTATTTCCCTGAGAAGGTTGTTGGACCAAGGGAGGCGAGTGCAAAGAATGTGATCCTCCACTTTCTGCAACCACATTATCTCCCACCTGGGAGGTGGTAGCAACTCCTTATTCGATAGCTTCCATTGGATTTTCTCCTGAACCAGGAATAAAATTATGTGGAAATCCCCGTACTATTATGGATTGTCTTAACTCAGTTAGTTTGTACAAATCCTATCTAACCTAGGGTCTGAAAAAACTAGAAAACACACCGAAAAGTTTCCCTACACAAGCTATATGTCAAACAAGCATACTTAAAATGATAGGAAGAGTTCAGATAGTTAGGTCTCTCACCAGGATTTATCAAGAAGGTACCACTCACAATATACCTCAAGGTTACATGCGTAGTAATCTCCCCGAATGATTTTTTTGGTGTATGGCTCCAAGTAAGATGGCCAAAGGGATTTTCTCAGATGGATAAGGTATCCTAGTGGGGTCTCCCGATATACTCAAGGTACATGGGAGCTCGAATCGGTAGTAGTGTTTTCTAATGCATAACCATATACAAGGGGCCTTCTAATATACAATCGAGTACATGAAGTACGTTTCTATATACCTCAATGGTACGTGAAAGGCCATTCGATATAGCGACGGTACGTGGAAGAACCACGCGAGTCCCAGGATGTAATGCGGACAAATAATGACAGCTCCTATGCTTAACGACGCTCGAACACATCTCTAACCTATCACTCCAATTGCTATGTATATTTTAACCTATAACTACCGTTAATTTTAAAGTGGACGGTTAGGTGAATGCATGGTGTTTTGACAGAAAAGTAAAACCATGCAGTATGTGTATGCAAATATTTCACTTTACCATTTAGTATGCTTACTTACGGGAGGGAAAGAGATTATTTTCTTTTGTTTCAAGACCAAAAATATTTCCAAACAACAATATTGAACACAAATTCAAAGACAAGAAGCACTTTCCAAACTGATTTCTCTTTTCTGAAAGCAATAAGAAGGGGAAGAGTCTCTTTTCCTAAAAGAAAAACAAGATGCACACTACATGAAAATGCATTATATTTTTCATATTTTCTCAAAACATAGGCATGTAGAAATAATAGATCAATTCTATCAGCAATATTTCTAATAAGAAGCACATGAAATAGATCTTGCTACTAATAATTCTCACAAGCATACACATGAAAAGTAGAGAGAAGAAATGAGACTGAATCACATGAATGAAGAGATGAATATTGGTGTGTATCCTTCCATTGAATAATGATGAATAATAGTGTACGTAAATAGTACATCCCTCATAGGAAAATCAAATTTTATGGAAACAAATCATAAAGCTCAAAAAGGCTGGCTTACCAAAAGATAGCAAACCCCCATAGGTGGCTAAAGAACTTACCAAATCTATCAAGGACCTCACGAGTTGGAAAAAGAATGAGTGAGTTGTCAAGGAGATGGAAAAAACATGCTAATCCTAGAAAATGGAGAAAAACTAATGGAGGATGGGTTGGAAACAAAAGCTCCCAGTTTCCTAGTTGACTAGCTTTTATCTTATCCATAGAAAAGCAGAAAAAGCAGAAAAAGCAGAATAAAGCAGAATCTGTTGTAAATTCCTGTATACTAATTATGGATGGTCAAAAAGGTGGTCAAGATCAACCCAGAATTGGAAATAAATCATTCCTAGGATATAGATGGCATGTATTGACTTTAAGGTGCAAGTGGATGCCAACTAATTAAGCTAGTGGGTGAATAATTAATCAAATAATGATTAATTATTTTATCGTAAGTTGTGAGTGGGTTTAATATATTCCTACACCCCCCTATAATTCTAAATTTATGATGGTATGACAAAAAAATATGGATGCATATAGGGCCCAGCAACAAGGCTATGGTCACCATTTAATAATTATTATGTCCAGAAAAGTGAGGAAAGAGGCAAAACCACATGCGGAAAATACTCCCTCAAGATAGGACAAGGCACAAAATTTGAAATATGTCTTCATCATATATTCATCTTCACTTTAATTAGCTGACTGAACTACTTCTGAGTGAAGGGCTCACTGAAGAAATCATGAACTCCATGATCATGCAATGGAGTGTAGAACTTGGAAGAAGGAAGAGGAGAGACTCCTTGTATCCCATCAACTGATGAAGTAGGAGCATTATCTGAATGCTTCTTTCTTCTGTCAAACTCTTATCTGCAAACATAATATGAAATGGAAAAGAGATCTGTGCATACTCCTTTCAAAAGAGTACAAAAATTAAGACAATTTATTTCACACCCAATTCCCTGAATAGCTGCAAAATTGTGATGTGAATCACATGTCAATCTTCCAATGTGATGTATCACCTGTATAGATATGATATGAGGCTGATAAAACTCTGATATATCAGAAATATTAACATATGGAACAGCAAGGACAAAGGGTTCAATGGCTCCATGAGGATATAGGGCTAGACTAGGAAATTTATGAGCAACTGGGGAAAACTGATAGGTGTAAAAATCTGAGTGATGGATGAGCATAAGATCTGAACCATAAGTGTTCAGAACATATCCAAACATGTTTAATATCAATCCATATATGACTAAGGTCATGGATAACCAGCCACTGAAATTTAGGAAAGACTTCAAATCATGTAAGATAAATATCACTGCATAAGAGACCAATGAGGAATCAACTAGTGAACTAGGGATTTGTATAGTCTTAGGATTATTCAGAGCTATGGTAGATGGTATGGATGGTGTTATGATATGTGTATCAACATGCAAATATGCTTCTAAATCAAAATCCAAAGGATCACATATAAGCATATCAATAGACTCATGGAAATACACTGGTAATGAATCCTCTGTATGAAAGGAGGAAATAATGAGATGTTCAAAATCTTCAAGAAGGATCTGAGTATTGATGCCAAGAAAAAAGGAGGATATGTTGAAGCATATGAGATCAAGTAAGGTAAGTGGTATGATACAAAGAAGGCTTGATGTGGCTAAGCAAACATCGTAGAAGTCACTGGGTTGCGCACCATCAATGAGAGAGGTATGCAAGAGGTGTAAAGAATCTAACACATAGATCTCAGAATCTAAGATAGGAGATTGAGAGAAAAATGAATGGGTTATAGGATCATAATCAATATCAGCAGCAGCTCCATATGTTACTTGTTTTTCATCAATAGTATCACAAGAAGAAAAATCACCTTCAAGAGACACAGAAAAATATGGCTCTTCAATATTTGCTTCTTCATTGAAGGAGGAAGCATTCGAATGAAAGAGGGCAGCAGCAACATGAACTGTATGAGTAACTTCTTCATCATGATAAAATTCATTATATAATGTAGAGGCCAAGAAATATTTAGAAAGAGAACAAGAGGAGATGTTGGGTTCGCTCCATGCTTCATCTTCTATTTCCTGCAAACCAAAAGCTTTGTCCAAAATTTTCCAAAGCTCAAATGGAAATTCAAGAGAATCTATGAGATGATACATATTTGGAGACATTCCCAAACACATAATTCCATAAGTTCTATCACAATTATTTATCCAATCAATCTTCTCCTCATAAGACTCGGGTTCACTCAATGCACCAATGGAGACATCAAAGAGACATTGACTCTTCAAGTATGCACTCATCTTTGGCTTCCAATAAGAAAAGTTGAAAGGAAAGAGTAGAGGAAATTTTGAATCCATATAGAATTTGTTGATATGCTCTAGTAGATACTCTCTGCAACCTGCAAAACAAACTAGGAGAAAATCTTGTAAGGTAGACAAGCTCTTCTTCAGAGAGGGATAAGAGACTGGATGCGCTCCTCAACTCTATAGAACTTGATAAGCCTTGCTGATATGATACCATGTAGAAATCATAGATCAATTCTATCAGCAATGATTCTAAGAAGAAGCACAGGAAATAGATCTTGCTACTAAGAATTCTCACAAGCATACACAGGAAAAGTAGAGAGAAGAAATGAGACTGAATCACATGAATGAAGAGATGAAAATTGGTGTGTATCCTTCCATTGAATAATGATGAATAATAGTGTACATAAATAGTACATCCCTCATAGGAAAATCTAATTTTATGGAAACAACTCATAAAGCTCAAAAAAGGCTGACTTACCAAAATATAGCAAACCCCCATAGGTGGCTAAAGCACTTAACAAATCTATCAAGGACCTCATGAGTTGGAAAGAGCATGAGTGAGTTGTCAAGGAGATGGAAAAAACATGCTAATCCTAGAAAATGGAGAAAAAATAATGGAGGATGGGTTGGAAACAAAAGCTCCTAGTTTCCTAGTTGACTAGCTTTTATCTTATCTATAGAAAAGCAGGAAAAGCAAAAAAAGCAGAATAAAGTAGAATCTGTTGTAAAGTCCTGTATAATAATTATGGATGGTCAAAAAGGTGGTCAAGATCAACCCATAATTGGAAATAAAGCATTCCTAGGATATAGATGGCATGTATTGACTTTAAGGTGCAAGTGGATGCTAACTAATTAAGCTAGTGGGTGAATAATTAATCAAATAATGATTAATTATTTTATCCTAAGTTGTGAGTGGGTTTAATATGTTCCTACAAGGGAAATCTAACTTAAAACTACCATATTTTTATTTTGATGAGATAGTACTAAATGCACAAGAGACAAAAGAGCATAAAGAGCCTGAAAGCTTGAAAAGCCAATCAGAGATTTAATGTCCAATGCTCAATGATGATAACCTAATCTCAATCAAAAAATTTCTTTTTTAAATGAGGAAAAATAAGTTCTCTATGCAAACAAGAAATGAAACCTAGACGCTAATCAAATGTTTTTATTTCAGTCTATATCATAGAGATGAAAGAGATCTTACTAACACCCTAAGCTTTTCAAAAAATAAGAAGTCCTTTCACAATCACAACCAACAAGCACCAAAATTAATGAACAATCAATAAGCTTAATCTAGATTTTGAATTTTCCAATCAAACCAATATTTAGCCATAAAATTTCAAACCACAAGCATCAGATTCTGACAAAAAATCCTGACAGTGCAGGGCTTAAAGAAAATCAACTCATTTTTTTGCAAAAGATGAGAAAAAAGAGGTCTTGGAATGATTCCTACCTGGCACCGTGCTGGACAGATCTTGACATAGTGTTTCTGGACCAGCACCGTTTCTCGCCAACCGGACTCAAGCAGTGGCACCATGGCCTGCTAACTAGGTTCAGGCGGTGGCACCACTTCTCGCGAACTGCATAAGCACGGTTCCTTGTAAAAATCCAAAACAGAACAGAGAATGACAGATCAAGTCATAAAAATAATAGATCAAGGTAAAAAATGATAGATTGAGAGTGAGAAAGAGCATAAAAGGTCGAAAATAATTCAGATCTAGACAGATCTCGAAGTTTCAAACCAAAATCGACTGAGTCAGATAGCATATCTGACTGAAAAGAGTTGGAGAAGAAGCCTGGATTTGGACAAGAGTTGAAGAACTGAGGACAATCAGATCAACTGATATGTATATTCATTCCCCAGCGGAGTCACTGGATTTGTAAACAGGAGTATTTCACCTTCTGCGGATAGAAGCTGTTCCTCTGGTCTGAATGGTTCAGATCCAGAACAAATGACCGACAAAGGATGAAGACCCTCCCTGAATGCCATAGATACTTGGAATGTTGCTTCGATAGTAGACATCTGTACCTACAATCAGATTAAACATGCAAACACGTCAAAGCTACCAGAACATAATCCATTGATCCATGTTAGTGACTAAGTAATCTAACAACATTTACATGCGAAATCAAAACAACAGTAATGTGGGAAAGAAATTAGATTTGCATTAAGATGAATGGAGAAGTTTACAACCAATTAAGCCTTAGTGTCGACATGCATCTCCATGAAACCAACACTTCATCCCCATAAGCTCCAACTTTTCTCTCTATGCTCTCCAATGGCTTGGGCCAAGTGGTCAATCCAACAACATAACAATACCTCTATGGTTCCCCCCTCAACCATGGACATGAGCTTGTATTTATAAGGCTCAATGGATAGGAATGATTGAGATATTTGTGGATGCGGTGGCCTCTAAGATCCTATGATGGGGGATCTCGAGCGCAACTAACCCACAATGATAGGTATAAGAGAGGACACGAGGCTCATGATCTAAAAGCCTCGAGAAACCTCTCTTTTTTCCCATTTTACCCAGGGTAGCTCCTTTTTCCTCTTATGATAGAGTGGTTCAGGTTAAAAATGCTTATGGACCAAAGTTTATAAGCAGTGGCACCGCTTATGATAAACAAGATATAGGCGGTATGAGGAAGGTGCTGCTCATGGATAATGAGGAAAGCGTGGTGCTGAGTATTTTTATGAAAGATTGACAATCAACATGGGTTTCCTATTCAAGTGCTGGGATTAAGGGAAAATACATAAGTGAAGGGTCTTATCACATGGTGGTGACAGGATTGTAGTATAATAACGTGGTGCTAATGATGAAGCCAAACATGACGTTGATATGATAGAAAAATAAGACGTTAATTTTGATGCAAAACATGATGCTACATAGGAAACAAAATATGGTGCAACAATAGAAGAAATATTTCGCGTCATTTTGGTAGCAAAACAAAATGCGAAAAAGGAAGAAAAAATTGGTGCAAATTTGGAAGCAAAAATTGGCACATCTTTGGTAGTAAAACATGGTGCAAAATGGGATGCTAAAGTGGTAGAAAAAATCGATGCTAATTTGGATGCTGACATGGTGCTATTGAGGATGAAAATATGGTGCTAACATGGATGTCATTTAAGAAGCAAAAGAGGATACTCACTAGGAAGCAAAATAGGACATTATTTAGGAAGCAAACCTCGATGTTGTTTAGGAAGCAAAGTTGGACACTATTTTGGAAGAAGAAAAAAATACTACGCTATTTTGGACATCATAAAGGATGCTATCTAGGAAGAAAAAAAATACATTTCTGAGATGCTTTAAGTTTTTTCCATGACGTGTCCCATTTAGTGTCTAGTTTGACCACTCAGTGTAAAAAAAAGTACACTAAAAAGGGACGCTAAATGGGACACTAATTCTAGGATTTGTTGTAGTGTAGGTATCCATTTTTTTAATGACATTTTTAATACCCCTTTTATGTTTACCCTTTGTATGGTGACATGTCACAACTTTTATAACTCCTATAAACCTTATAGGGTGAAATATGAATCCTAGAGAAGATATTTTAAAAGTTGAAACATCCCCCTAAACAAAGGTCAACTTCTTACTCAATCATTACAATTGACATCCAACCACCTTCACTCATAGATCATATCTATTCAAACAAACTATAGTCCATTGTTTCCACAGTTTGCATATACTTGAGTGTGCATCCCTTTGTCCCTTTGGAGCACTTTGTGTTCTTCCAAATCTTTCCTTTCCTTGTGAGCTTGCTATTGAGAGATGGAGGATTGAGGTGGTGGAGGCCTAGGTGGACGACTTGGTTTCTTCGGTTCGTAGACGTGTTGACAAAGGTTGTAACTATTGTAATCTTTGATTTTATTAATAGAAATATCTTTTCCTGTCCAATTATGTGCAATTTAATATCAATATTAAATCCATGAATATGTTTAATTTTTTATGCATCATTGATTATATATGCTAGAGTAGGTCTAACACACTATTATAGAGCATGCTTGTCTTGTTTCTTGTTGTTGAAAGTGAATTGCTAGCAAAAGTGTGAATTGGAAAGCTCAACGGGGATCTACTTCAATCGTCTGGAAGAAGGTACGGTTCGGTATCCCTTAGTGTTAGATGTTTGCTTCCTCTTGCATATTGGGAAAGATAGATTTCTAGTGTCAAAGCAGTGTGTTGTGGTACACCCCAAGCCATAGGAATTTTCTCTCCTTAACAACTTGTGATTCCTACATGGGTTGTTTACAAATTTTTCCTTGCGATCCCCTTCATAGTGATCTTACCGACCCAAGGCACTATTTTAATTGACACCTCCCTAAAATGGTGATGAATTGTAAACTCCCGTTAGTTTGTTTTTATGTGCCTTATAGAAAAGGTCATCAAACCTAAAAGAGAGTATGGAGGTGGTTAGGATCCATAATATGGTCACATTGGTTATTGTCTCCAAATGTTATAAGTGACGTTTACAAATTGTTGATTGTTATTGTTTATCCATTCCTAGTGGCCATATTAGTTAATGTAAAACCTAGTGGCTAACAATATTTTTATGGTCAATACCTCACAACCTCTATTATTTGTTATTAATTCCAATATCTCAAATCTTGTTGTATCCAGAAGTATTATGACATGCATCATAATCATGTACATCGATGTTGCCATCATCATCATCATCAATTCCATATGGTACATCAACATCATCTTGATAATCATCATCGTCAGCATTAAGTACATCATCAACAAAATCATCGTCATCATTCTCCTTATGGTCACTCATATGCCATTAGTGTTTTTAATCACTCATCGACATTAGGATTAATGTCATGTAATTGTTAAGGTCATTTATATGCCGTTACAGTCATTTCGATGATAATGGGATTGTTTAGATTTTGTTATAGACATTTAGGTGCCATTAGAAACAATTAGGATCCAAAAGTGATACCACATGCATAATCATCATTGACATCCACATCGTCATCATCATCATCATACAAAAAATCAACATCATTGTCGTCGTTGTAGTCATCATCAATATAATTGCAATAATAATGAGCAAGGAGCCCTACTACCTCACAAGAATGGATGATATAGTATTATACTTATCAAATCATATCCATAGGATCCATCATAATTATTGTAATGCATCATCGTCATGTTGTTAGGGCCAATCAGAGGCCATCATCATTTGTGAAATGTTGTTGGGGACACTCAAATGCCATTATATCAATTTAGGTGACATTAAGGTAATTTACCCCTTATTAGGATTAATCAAGTTCTAAAAGTGCCATGATTACGATCATTTAGGTTCCACTATGATAAATCAAGATCCAAAAGTACTATCACATGAACCATGATCATCGAAATTCACATTGATATATCTGACGTTATGTCGTACGTTTTCCAAACATAATTCCTAGCTCTAAACCTAGTGTAATTCCTAGCACGGTTCCTTTCGAAATTTCTCGCATTATTCCAGGCGCTATACCTGGATCTATCCTTCGCACTATGTTGGATGTTTTCTAGGTGCAATCCCTAGCTCTATAATTGGCGCTATGTTGGATGCTTTTCTTGTTGAACTTCATGGCACAATTCGTGTCGCTAACCCTGGATTAATATATGGTGCTATCTTATTCACGACATTTTTTCAGAGGCTATTCTTGGCGTTATATGGGATGATTTTTTGGAGTCTATTTGGGATATTAATTTAGATGCTAATTGCAATGATAATTGTGATGGTAATTGGGACGCTAATTGGGATGCTAATTAGCATCCAGAATAGTGTCAACTTTTAAAATGGACGCTAATTGGGATGCTAATTAGTGTCCAAAAATTGCCAAATTTTAAAAAGGGACGCAAATAACACCACTAAAAGCGCCATCACTTGGAAAAACGTCCACTTTGTCCAAAAAATGATGAAAAATACAATAAAATTTATAATGGACTCTAAAAAGGAAGCTAAAAGAGATGCTATTCACATGGTTTTGTTGTAGTGTTTGGAAAGTCTTATGGTTTCCATGGTTCTATTGACTTCTTCCATAGAGGTTTTATTGACCAATAGTTTTTTTACTTTAAGAGTTATTGGTTTAATGTAGAGGGAAACCCTATTTTTGGGTTATGTTGATTTGATTTCTTATGTTTAAGGATTATAGCGTCCCATTAAATATGTAAGTTGGGAAGTATTTGAAAATGGAATTAATATATATATATATATATATTCTATTTTTTTTGTTAATGAGGATGTGTTGATTTTATATGAACAACTACATAGCGAGCTTGTATATTTTGTTCTACTTAAATTTTAAGAGAAATTTGCTTGGCCTGCATTGTATTATTTACTAAGCGTTTTGTATGTCAATTTGGGATCTCTATCTATGTTTTGATAATTTGATTTTATTATGCTCATATTTATATATATGTTCAAAATGTTTTTACGACCATACTCAGGTCTATTCCAATATTTAGGCATTGGCTCTTTACATGTTGTGAAAGGGTAAAAATAATATTCTTAGGCAAGGTTGATAGTTCCCCAACCTCCCATCATCAAATACCAGAGCTCACGATACATATGTATGGTTGGTTATTGTAATTTATTTCTACAAGTAAGAAATGACCTCTTAATTATCGATGCTTACCCCGTCATTCACCCAAGTTCAACCTGCGGTATTTTTCTCTTTTTCTTTGTTAAATATAATCTCTTTTTCTTTGTTAAATGTTCAGCCAGGTTACAAATTTTATACACCTTTTTACTATGTTCCAAACATATGGTTTCTCTACCAGGATTGTATATTCTTATTGATTATTTTATCAAAAATGGGTTCAAGGTAATCCCAATATTTAACAATATTGGTTACGTGAGTAACTTTTCTTCTCTTTCATTCCTAAATTAATGACTAGATGATTAAAAAGGGCATTCTAGGTAATCATTTTTTTTGTTTAGTTATTGGGTAGAACTATTTGGTTTTACCCATAGTGTCGCGAGGTTAATCCAACCCTTTATGAATACTAGCATCCTTAATATAATGTTTGTATTCAAAAGGGTTTAGCTACTTAAGATTGTGTGTAAAGAGATTTAATGTCTAAACTATCATATTCTTATTACTTACATTCAAAAGAGTTTAGCTACTTAAGATTGGGTGTAAATAAATTCATTGTCTAAACTATCATATCCTTATTACCTAGAACTTTGTTTTATAGAAGTACAAATAATCTAAGATGAAATATTTTTTTGACAATGCCCAAAGGCCATTTACAAACCAACCAGTGTAGGCTTGCCTCCTACAGATCTTGTTCACATATGCAAATTCACCCTATTGTCCAAAAGCCATGACTTAGCATAATCACATAGCTCACTTTGAACTTATGTGAATGAATCACTTGTGAAAGATGATGATGATTGAGTGCCTTAGTTGCATTGAGACATCCATTATATATATATGAGTCTTACCAAGCTCTTGCAATCCAGCCTTGAAGTCTAATTGAAGCAAGGTGTCTACATACAACACAATTGTGCCCTCAATACTTGTTTATTGACATCCATCTCCAATGGTGTCATGCCCACTATAACACAATCACAAGTACATCTAATGTCTGAATCCTCACAAATGTGTGCATCACAAGTATGTATAGTAGGTGTAACCATCACATCTACATCAATGAAACATTTGTCATGTTTGTGTGCTCAAATGCTTCCATTGCAGGTGTAGTCAAAGGTGCCCATCACTAGTGTACTTAAATTGCATCCAACAAACTATGCCAAAGTTTGCTAAAGAAGTGCTTCTATCAAGGTGTCTCCACATGAACTTAGTTGTCTTGTGCCCAAGTACCCAAGATGATGCTCCCAACAAGTGCATGAAGCCAACATATGTTCATTCAACATGCATCCAAGTGCTCCTAGCAAATGCATATCCAACTAAGTGTGCTACTTAGTCAGCTCAACCAAGTTTTCTCAAATCATATATAAGTTAGATAATTCTTATTGCCACTTTGTCTACCATACATAGTACAACCCTAAGGGCAGAGTACAAGCCTAAGGACAATGTTACCTAAGAAAACCTCTTATGCTTCACCTAAAAAGTTCTCTTCAAGCTTTTCTTAGCTTTTTCAACTAGTATAATATGCCAATTATTCCTATGATGTGCCTTGCTTTTGGGCAACGGCACTTAAGTTTCAAAATATATACATATATAGAATTAAAAATTAAAATGGAATGACTCTCTTATGCAAACGTAGAAATGCTAGGCAGCAAGGGACCTTCTCATAAACATATGGCCCTGTATCTTCCAACATGAGAGTATCATTAATAATATGTACGTTGCCCTTCAAACCCTTTGTCTTTCGCTTTATAACCATCGTAACGATTCTACGTCTTGACCCCATTCAGCCACGCTTCAGACTTGCAGGTTGCGCCAACCTGTAAAAACTAGGGACCGTTACGGCTCTGTAAGTATACGTATTCATACATGCCGGACGCGCTTGCCACTACACAATGCATTTACTCTTATCAATAATAAATATTAACCGCTTTTCACGGTTATAACCGTTTTAATTTATTTGAAAAAATTCTGGATACTTCCACTCAGTTAGAGATGGTACATAATATTGTTCATAATATTATTTAAAGAAAACAGCTAGACAGAATAACTTCTTGCTTACAATTGATTTCAAACACTCTACTTAACAAGTATAATTGTATTTATAACTTCAGATAAAATTTCAACAATTATACTTCTATTTAAATGAAAATCTTTACCATTTTCAGTCATATCGGTTACTTGAAAAACTTTTGTTTTCTAAATGCACCTATAATTTTCCGTCGCATTGCTTAGTATTTTTCTATAATGATTTGTCGCGTTTCCCTTAAAGGATGAGGCAGAATCCTGACTCAATCGTCTTTGGGATGTATAAAAGTTTTGTACTCTTCATATTAACTGCATTTTATTGTTTCTTTATGACGAGCAGAACGAGCTCTGTGTTATATTAACAAAGACCTTGCATTTGTATTTACTTTGCAGAACTTAGTAATGGCTGTTTAATGTTCTTGTCCCCACTCTCCTTCTGCAACAGCTTTAAGCCACCTCAGCGTCTCAGACCAAGATCAATATATCACAGTAGCAGTACTGGAGACCACGTAGATCATTATATGCCACTACTAGTATCAGTGAGCTTTAAGCCGGCTCAGCGTCTCAGACCAAGATCAATATATCACAGTAGCAGTACTGGAGACCACGTAGATCATTATATGCCACTACTAGTATCAGTGGACACCACGTGAACCTAAAATTGTTATTATCATCATTGGGTAGAATTTCTTTACTAAGTCTCCGGCATTCACAAAATAAACATGTTAGAGTTGAATATCAAACTCTGGATATGTATACTTTTTAAACGCAATATGGGTCGAGCTTCGTGCTGTGAAAAAAAAGGGTTAAGAAAGGTATCCTTTTTTAACTTTTTTAAAATTTTAAACTTGGATAGGTATACGTTTTAAATCTTTTTTAAATTTAAAATTGTTTAACTAAGTAAATGATAGAACATAAAATAGCAAACTACATTTAAAAAAAACTAAATTTTAAATGATTCAATTTTGATACATGAAGTGTCAATATAACCCAACCTTGCTATTTTATAATAAAAATTTAAATCAAAATAATGTAACTTTATGTGTTTGTATCTTTTTATCATATAAAAAATAGTTATTGATCCAAATAAATTTTACCATATAAATATATTAACGGGTGAAATAGTTGTTCATTTAGTATTTGCATCTAGCAGATCAATCGTTTGCCAAAACTGTAAATACTAATTAACAATTATATTAGTAACTTCGAAAACAATTTTATGAAAATGTTGACCATTTAATCTCTAGAATCTCAAAATTTATAAAATCCATGAGGAAACACGTCCTACGAATTCCAAGTTTCAATACACATTGAATGGTCACCAATTAATTTTTGATACGTTTGAGATATTATATAACTGTTAGCTGTTTCTGTGTAAATGCAAGGCTTCTTCGTTGTGGGAATTGTCTGACATATCAAGCGAGGGTCCTTTACTAGAGAAGAAGAGCTAATTACTATGTAGTGTGGGTGTCAATTATACCTTTGTATCCATATGTAATATATGCATTTTTCCAAATTAAAATTATGGTAAATCAGGTTAAGTGATTAGAAACATTTTTGTGTTTTTTTAATGAGTTTTTCTGTGTTTATAGGTGTTTACTAGTAATAATTATATTAATAAGATTAATATGTTTGGAATAGGTGAAGAAGTATATATTTGACACATTGAGATTTATAATAAATTATTAATACATAGTTATTGAATATTTGAGCCTATTATCTAACTTACTATTTTCATGATGTTACACTCCCAAATGGAAATATGAGTTTCACTGCAATGAAGTTTGACCTTTAAAGTTAAGAGTTAAAGTCAAGAGTACAACTACACATTGATATAATAGTTTTTTTATTACCATGTTTTAATTACCACAATCATCTAAATTTAATCTAACAGTTGTATCACTATTTGAGTTAATCTAATAGTTATCCAATATAACCCTCATTCGAGTTGAAGTTAAGCTAATAGTTGTAGATTCATTGGAGTTAAGATAATAGTTGTATCTAATAGTTATGCAATATAACTGTGATTAGAGTTGAACTTAGGCTAATAGTTGTATAATCATTGGAGTTAAGGGTTGATGCACAATCATGGACTCCTTTAAAGACACTTTAGATGCCACATAGTACTCGAAAAACCTGGAACCTTTCCCTAACTTATTTGAAGATCAAGTAACAAGCCAAAAGATAGGTAATTGAATCATCTTTCATAATATATAACATTTATATAGGGAAAAAGTGTGTAAATGATTATAAAATTAGTTTCCGTTAAATTGGGTTTTCAAATTTTCAGCACATCATAACATATATGTTTGTGTGGGTGCAGCAATATATGAGGTAAATGATGCCAATTTTGGATAAAATCCTGCTGACATATAAAGAACATATGGACCTAATGCATGACTACTTATTCAGATTTTTTCATGAATTATTTTTTATTATTATTAATTATCGAAGTCAGAAAGATTGAAAAGGTTTTGAACAGGTGCAACACTTTAGGGGCAAAAATTAATGAAATCTTTGATTTCTATATATAAGATTGTAGAGGTTTCTCTCTTCTAGTGCCGCCATATAGTTTTCTTAGGAAATGGTGAACGAAATCAAAAGTTATATAAAAAACAATTGATGTATCTATTTTCAAAAACTAACGTGTGTCATTTAGAAAAATAATAATAAATAAATAAAACATACATTTGAAGGAAAAAATTCTATATTCAAAATTGTAAGATCGTACTCTACAATATTCTAAATTTTCATAAAAAAATAGTGTGTATGTCATAGCAAAACACACCATCGAAACTAAGCATATTGATAGAGTTCTAAAAGACAGACAATAGCCTTGGTTTATTTTTCCTACACAATAGATTCGAAAGTTCAAAGCTATTTCCGAACATAATGCCAAACCTTGTTCCCGTCGAGTTTTAAATTTTAAAAACACGCATATGCGTTTTAGCGTTATTCATATCGCATATGCGATATATCGCATATGCATTTTGGTTTTAGTAGCTTGGTACGAGAGTAAAAATGAGTTTACCAATTCAGTGGATAGTCTTTGGGAGAAACCCCATCTAAAAAGAAAAGATCATGGTAATTATTGGCCCCTCCAAAGCAATTTAGTGTGGTAAAAGGACGATGCTTAGCCTAAAATTTGTGAATGGTTGTGGATAATGAGATGATATTATTGGAGATTCAAGGTTCTTGTCCATGGTGCTTAAGACATAGAAGATGCTTTTTAGACTTAATGATTGAGTTTTATTTCCTAACCTTTCTCTAAGGCTTAAAACTCATATCTAGCTCTAAAATATTCCTAATGGTACGAACACATCCACTATGAGGATAAGGATTGTGAGATCATTTATGTTGTTTTGAAGAATTATTTATTTCTGTGAACACACAAAAGCACCTTTTAGGGCCTAAGGCCAAGGTGTCATTTCTCGACTTTGTTGATGCTCCACAATGTATACATTTTGTTCGAGAAATCATAATCATACTAACATTCGCACTTGGAGGCTAAATATCTTCTTAATACATGATTTTTTTCATTCACAGAATCATTCTTGGGTCAATATTCATATAACATTCATTTAGGGTCTACAGCTTAGGGTTTCTCCCACAAATATGTATGGGACCTTGGTATTCATATGCAGTGATCAAAACATCCTAATATTTCTAATTACCCCACATGGAGGCTGCAGATATGCTCATGGGGTCATGTATTATGGATCAAATTTCATTCTTAAAACTATATTCTAAGAAGTTTTATTTATGGTACAAGGCCTAGGTTTCCTACCTTAACAATGTCTAAGACCCATGGTTTCGTATCTAATATCCAAAACCTTCTAATGGCATCCATGTCGCCACTCGAAGGAAAGGGTAACTTCAAGAGGTCATGGCTGGTCATTTGAGGTGTTTTTCATGGTCATGGATTCCTAGAAGTGTTTTTTAGAGTCCAATCTCAATGTTTACTCCCCCAACAATGTCAAAGACCACACGACCGATACCATGTGCTTGTAAGTCATGTGAGGTGATTGGAGGTATCATTTTAGGCCTTGGATGGATATAATATTCCTTTATGGACTAAGGCTTGGGTTTACTTCGTCAACCATGTGTAAGGCATTTAGAACCATGTCTACTATTTAAAACCTCTCGATGGCATGATTATCCCCATTTTTTGGTTAGGGATACCATCAATAGGTCCTCCGTGCTAGTTTGAAGTGTCCTTATTAACCTTCAATGACTAAGGGATTCATTTTGGGCCCAAGGATTGGTTTTCCTCCCATTTCCATGCATATGGACCCAAGACCCATAAATACTAGAAAACAAATCCCATTTACTCGCATATCCCTAATCTAAGTCCAAAGACCCCTTAGAGAGTTCATGTGTGTTGGCTTGATACATTATTCTTTCACGTGGATCCCTAGAAGCTTTCTTTAGTGTCTACGACCTAGGTTTCCCGATCACTCAACCATGTCAAGGGTCTCTAAACCCATCCTTAGTTATTAAAACAACCTAATGGTGTCAATGCGCACACATAAAGCTGAGAATCACCTTAAGAGGTAACATATGTTGGTTTAAGGTGTTATTGGTGGTCTTAGATGCCTAAAATATTCATTGAGGGCCTAAATTAGAGGTTTCATCTCTTGAAAATGTCTAAGACCCTATGGTCCTCCCTCCCACTTATATTTATTCCCCTCCCACCAATCCCTTCCCTTTATATTTGTCATCCCTCTAGTCCCCCCTCATATCTCTCCCCTACCCATCCATCCCTTCCCTTTATATTTCTCCTCCTTTTATCCCCCCCATATATGTCCCCTACCCATCCCTCCCTCACATGATTCCCCATACACCTTCCTCTCCATCCTTTGACTCCCCCCCCTTAACCAACGCAATGTTGGGCCATGAACCACCCCATACACCGTCTGGATGGAATATTGGGAGTTTCAATGGTATTATAATGGGATAAGGGTGCCATTATAGGGTTTTGGATGGGAGGGATGGGTCTCTAGACATTAACTATATTCATGGAACATAAGACAATAACTCCCTAAATCAACACACATGCCTTATAGATGGAATATTTGGCCTTTAGTGGAAGATGGATCTCATTATGAGGTTTTATGCACTAAGGATGGGTATCAGGGTGTTAACCATGGTAACGGGACAATAGTGTAACAAAAACAAGTCTTAAACCACTACACATGCCCTTTAAAGGGGATATTTAGCATTAATATGGGATATGTGTGCCATTAGACTATTTTATGCATTGAATATTGTTCATGAGGCATTGACCATGGTCATATAAGAACCATTATGAATATTTCTAGACAAGAGATAGTTTTGAAGAAACTACCATTGTCAAAGGATAATTTTGGAGGTCTTAACCATGGCTATGGGTTCCATTATGAGGTTATCAAGTTTAAATATTTGATATGCACTAAATCGCATATGCAATAAAACGAACATGCATATATTGCATATGCGATATGTGGGTAGGTTTACTATATCAAAAGACAAAATTCTTCTAAACCTGTGCACAAAGAACTGTTATACTTGCAATTTAATCATTTCTTACACAAATCCATAGGTTTTGTACACGTTTGGGTGGATTTCAATGGGGAATGTACGTAATAGAGGTCAAAAGTCAGTGAGGAAGGTGCTTACACCGGATGAAGATGAAAATAAAAAAGAAAATAAGAGGGAAGATTCAAGAAATCATTAGCATTCATTGCATGAGCAAATACTTCCCATTTTTGCTCAGAAGATACCTGACATAGAGGTTGAGGAAGATAATGCAACATTAAAGGAACATGGTTATAGGGGAGATGATATTCTTGGTCCATTATTAAGCAGAAAATATTTTGAAGAGTTCAATAATCATGTTCCTCACAATGCAAATGTGACACCGCAACAATCATCCTAGGTGGTTCAATCTCCTAATCAAAGTTGTCTTCCTATAGTGGATGTAAATGTCACTCAAACATTTCAAACGACAAGAAACCTCACATCAAAATGAAAGAGAACTCCTAAAAGAATACAAGTGGACGAGAGCGAATTAACTTCCATGGAAGGTAAGGTGGCTAAATGTACTATCCTTTGTCATTGTTCTTAAATAATGAAACAATATTTTGATAACAAATATGAAGCCGATATATGTCAATTGTTTTTAGATTTGCTTAATTCTAGAAATATGGAAATGGTTAGAAGAAAGTTAGGTAGAAGAACATGGAAGAATATCGAATCAAGTAATCACATTGTTAAATCTCTTGCTATTGCATTCACATCGATTGGTAAAAAATCTAGTTCACAGGACTGTAATGTGGCTCGCCGCGTATTAGCTGAATCAATTGTATGTAGATCAACAAGACATTGTCGTTTACTTAAATGCACATCACAAATTGTTCCTTTACATCCAAAGACAATTAAAAAATATTCAGTAAGAAGAGACAGCCTTGGTATAGAGGGACAAATGGAAACATTATGGGAATTTCATGATAGGTTTCCCCGCAAAGACATGAAGTTAGTTGAAGCCACTAGTAAAAGTGATCAATTTTGCCAAGGAAAAATGTGGCAATATCCACTGGAAAGCGTGGATATTGCCACGTCTAAGTGTTTTTTTTCCGTGGAAGCAATTCCGTCTCAATAGAGACGACCCCTAATTTGCATTGCAAGAGCGACAATGTTATATATTTCGTTAGATGTCTAATTCGTCGCTATATCCACGCCTGGCTGTCTCTGTATCCACGCCTAGCCGTCTTTATATCCACTCTTTGTATAGGTTTTTAAAAATAAATGCAAACCCAGGAATAAGACGTCGCTATAGCCACGCCTTGCGGTCTCTGTATCCATGCCTTGTCGTCTCTGTATCAATGCCTAGCCGTCGCTGTATCCACGCTTTGTATAAGTTTAAAAGAAAAATAAATACAAACCCCAGGAATAGTGATGGGGATGCTATACCTGCGACGGGCTCTTCACACACAAATTTGATAAACTCGTCATTAGCTCTGATCTTTTATATGACTAGACTAGGTAATTTTTGGCCTCAAGTTTAAACAAATTCTAGTAATAGTAATAGTTTCAGGAATCTATTCCATTTGGAGCATATTTTCCAAGAATATAACATTAAAATCTCTAATACCCAGCTGGAAGAATGGGAAATTGTTCTATGAGAAGTCATTTTTCTATGAGTAGCCAAGATGAGCTGCAACCAACCAAAATTTCACTCAATTCAAGGATCGTCACTCTAGATACGGTCTAGAATTATTTAATCCCCTTTTTCTATTTTCACAGATATATAATCCTTATTGCCCTGACTTTTCAAATGGTTCTCCAATAATCTAGTTATCCTTGAACCCTTTTTTGTACTCAAAGAAAAAGCACTCCACACTCGGTATCTCATTTTTTTATACTTGAACTCCATCATGCTTGATCAATAACCTTAACCTTCTTTTTCTTAAATCAAGGGTGCAATCATTGATATTTGGGCGTATGCAACCTTTTATTATTTGGCTTCTCTTTAAATGATTTTAATATTTTTTTAATCCTCCCCCCGATTTACATGCTATTCCAATCCTACTTTTGACAACTTCAAATTTGGTGGGCAATATATATGGTTGCAAACTATTGTCACACAGAAATCACTACCTGGATCAGACTATAAGAAATGCATATCAAACAAAAGAAGGCAATAAACCATAATCCACTTTCATCCTCTGGGGTTTCTGAATCCTATTTAACAAAATGTTCTATTATGTCTTTGTAAAGATCAGTCACAGCCAAACAAAAATAAATCATGCATGAATCATCCTTCACAAAATGCACAGAGAACAAAGAAAGACAATAAACTATTTGTGTCCACTTGGATTTCTGAAAGAATGCTTATCCATTCCTATTTAATTACCTATTCTATTATGTAGAAAGGAGCCAAGTGGGTGTCAAAGAACTCCTTTTCTTCTGCTGCCTTGCTTCCAGGGCCAACCCACAGCTGCAAAACCAAGTATAATTTACGTGAGATCTTATGGCATCTAAAGGAAACTTCAATATTCCTATTACATGTACTAAACATCGAATTCTCTGTCTCATTTAATTTACAGTACAAAATGTCACTGTTCTTTCATCAAATCTGCAAGAGAATGCTAACGGGATCAATAAATCACAAGAACATCTTCATAACCTAAACTCCACAAAAGCATTTGAGTCCTACATTATGCATTGCTTCGCCCCTCGAAGTAATGTGTGCAAAAGTGATATTAGACTATGGCGACTGAACTCATAAACACGGATTTAAAACTACCATGCTTTAAACAGTAGGCATACACCCTGTGATCTCACTTTACAAAGAGAGCCTCAAATTTATTAGATCAAAAAATTTGTTTTAGAACCAGTGGGTTAACTTTGTTTTACAAAGCACATACTTATACAGCCACCAAGAAATTGTAGAAGCAGTGGGTTAAATTGGAGCCTCTTCCTCGCCATCTTTGGAAGAAGGTAAGTGCTTCTGAGTTTCCATTGGAACCAACTGATTTTCAGAAATTTATATTCAATCAAAATCATAATGTCTTCTTATACAAGTGGAGAGGAACAGACATTACATAACCTCATCCCATTTATTTTTAGTAAAAGTAAAGAACTTCAATGTACTATATTTATGTAAAGTAAATTCTATTTACTTGAGAGTGACCATTATTATTAATTACACTAGCATCCTCCCTTAATGGTGATTCTAGAAAATACGCCAAGATTATCTCTAAATTTGACAAACTTATCCGGAGTGAGTGGCTTGGTGAAGATATCTGTAGAAATTTGTATTCAATCAAAATCATAATTACTTCTTATACAAGTGGAGAGGAAAAGACACTACATAATCTGACGAGTCTTATAATCTTAATAATCGTATCCCAAGGCCCATTTGTACCATCTATTTTGTACACTATATTCTTTCTAGAACACGTTGAATAAATGCGGAGGTACTTCAGATGTAGAAGAGAAGTGGGTGAATCACATCAGAACAGTTTGTTCCTTCAAACTTTCCTTCGAGTTGAGAGTATTTGCTTGGTTGTTGATTTACCAGGGTCTACACTCTAGGGAGTAACTATATTGGTCAGGCTTTACTGATGGGGTCAAAGGTTGGCTAGAACTGTTGTTCGAAAAGGGATGGAGAATAGGGGTGAGGCTTCCGAGATGAAAGAATCTCGCTACCAAATAAGGTGTGGCTTTAAATACATTAGAGGAATTTTCAACTCAAAATGGGCCTCCTAAAATGAACTAATAAAATAATAGTTGAAATAATAAAATAATATTTATTAATTTTGGAGGAAGAAAAGAAAAAAACTACTTTTTTGTTTGTATTTTTTACATATCTCCCTGTGTTTTTACTCAAATTTCGATCGGGAGAGCTCGTTGGATGCGTAATCAGGAGAGATCATTGGATGCGGAATTAAATTCCGCATCCAATGAGTACCCACTTGGAATAATTTTGACAGACCCTACTACCCCAAAAATAAGAAATACCTGAAAAAATGGAATGATGATGTCATCATTCCATTTTTTTCAGGTATTTCTTGTTTTTGGGGTAGTGGTGTCCATCAAAAGTATGCCGAGTGGGTACTCGTTGGATGCAAAATTTAATTCCGCATCCAACGAGCTCTCCCAATCAAAATTTGAGTAAAAACACAGGGTGATATGTCAAAAATACAAACAAAAAAAGTAGTTTTTTTTATGATACCTATCCCCAAATTTATATTTAAAAAGTGTTTAAGACCTATACGGTATTTCAAATTTAAATAAATTTCATTGGCTAATTCATGATGACATGGAATTTGAATAAAAGTTAAAAGGCCCATTTTGAGTTGAAATTTCCTCTAATGAATGGGTTCTGATGGATGGACAGTTTATCCTAGTTGTTATGAGGGAGCTAGGGGATGATGTACGGCGATGCAGGTCCTAAGGGGCTAAGATAGCTATCTAGGGATGATAATTAATGTAATATTCAACCAATGATCCTATAATAACCTGCTATAATGGCATACATTATGCTTTGGGAGTGATTAAAAACACTGTCGTGTAATTTTCTAGTAGAAAAGATATAGCATCTGCCGTCACCTGATGGAAGAGCAAGCAATGTTGCTGTATGCTCTTTGTCAATTATGGTATGGGAATTTCTCGAGGAATTAGTTATTGAAAATGATCAACATTCATATGCATGAAATGAATCTAAGCTATCCAAATTGGATTCCTGGACAGCCAACATAGATTCCCTCTACTGGTTTATGCTGAGTACATAACTTGAACAGTGAAGACAACAAATGGATGTCCAAATTTGTTCTCCTGGAACCCCTTTGTTAATCCATAATGTAATCAGTTGCTATTCTAATACGAAACCAGGATAATATTTTATTAAAACCCACCAACGTTGTATCGTATTATCATTCATATTGGAAAAACATATGCCCTCTAACCAATTAGAAATCATGTGGCATTTTTCATCACCAAATTAAGTCAAGTTGTTGTGGTATAAAATGCCTGCTAATTTGAATTGACAAATTTATAATTACCTTTATATCTAAAAGCAAGTACTGTTTGTCTACATGACAGAATAACCTGGTCCACCACCTCCCTCTGGTACAATCAACTCAATATTCTGTTTTGGGTCTTTTATGTCACAAGCCTGCAAAATTAGAAAATGGTGAATAACAATAGGGCTTCATGTTAAAGAATTGTAGAAAAAAACATTAAAATGCATCCTTAAAAAGAAATGTCATCAATGAAGAGATTAATAAAGGCATTCATTTCATAAACTATGTTAATGAATTTGCTGATGGAGATCAAGGATCCACGTTTCCACTGATATGGATCTGCTATGGGCCCCGAAACCCTAATTTTTCCCTCTAGCATTTATCAAATACCCCACTCTAAAAGACACAAATCTGAGTTTTTCATAGCAGTTTGTATATCTGTAGAGAGTAATTTGTAGGAGAGAGATATTTGGAGATTGAATTTTATATTCATGTTTTTCTTTTTCCATCACACACATATCGTTCTCCCATACCTACATCCAGTGTTTTCAAAAAATCCAGCAGATCCATTTCTGGATCCAGATCTATATATGTTTCCATGAAACTTAATTCGTAAAAAATAACACATGTTTTCTATTTTTATTAAAGATTTGCCATCTTTAATATTATTGCACCTACTACCAACAGCATTCATTGTTTTCCCATGCAGTTCATCATTCACAAATAGATTATAAACTCAAGGATTCCCACATATGATCTCTCGGTAAGCTAACAAACAGTGTCAGTCTTTTGCACAGGCAAAATGACATTGCAAGATATTATCAATTCAGTTGATGAATTTTCACATCTGCAGCCTGCAAGGACGTTCTTATTCAACTGACACAAATACATCTGATTGTATCTCATTTTGATGTAACAATATTGTTAACAAATAACTTTGCAAATATCAGAACTGTTTTGAAGAAAAACAAGACAAATGCCTAAACTTCTTTATGTCTAGAATCTAGACAATGCTGTTAATCTGGTGGCCAAATGCTTGACTTTTTGACTTGATAGAATGAAAAATCAAGTTCCCTGGAATGGGGGAATGGATGTAGTTTCCAAAATTTTGTGTTACCGGATCCATCTGTGGAGGATCCAGGATTCACATCTCTGCAGATCTGGCAGTATCTGTCCCAGGTTTGCTCAGGGAACAATAATCCTAACTTTTTCTATAAAATAGCTCCTCCCTCCATCCTAAAATCACAAATTTGAGTTTTTCATAGAAGTCTGGTTTTTAGTTTGTAAGAATAATTTGGAGCAAATTATATTTGAAGATATGAATTTTCTATGTTTCTGGTTCATGGTTTCTTTTTCATGTGTCTATTGTAGCATGAAGGCTTTCACAGCACATAATGACAATAACTCTTTTGGTTACAAGATTTGAAAATGTTACTTCAAACTTTGAAGAAATGCCACACATTCATTGATTTAAATATATTAATGTCAAGAAAACATCAAACAGAGAAAACCTGTTAACATTTTAAAAGCCATAAATAACCGCACAATGATTGATTGATTCATCACATATTCACAATACTCAAGAGACAACCAAAATGAAAACTAAAATTTTCCTTTATGTATTAAGAGATTTAGGCAACACATAGGAAATAATTACATTGAATACACAATAAAAGTTTGCCTTTAAAGAGTACGCACTAGACAGTATGATCAAACTACAATAAGAAGAGACATGATGTCTAGATCAACATTGTACATCTAATTCCCAATTCTCTCATGTGCATTAAAGGCATTTGAAGTTGCTTGTTGAGCTAAACTTGAAGATGATTCTAGTATGATTAAAATCCTTTAGTGGAGATTGGACAGAGAAGTCTCCAAGGTTGGATCCTGAAGGCCTACATCCAAATCCGTTGATTGATAATATTATTTCTTTTATGAGAAAAGACAAGATTGGGATATAAGTTTAGAAGATTTTCATCTTTCTTTGAACCCAACCTATTATGCTTTATCAAGAGGATAAAGCCACGACCCACAAGCACTTAATTTTTCTTTGGTGGTGAAGAGCTAGACACTTGTGATCGAATACAAAGTGTTGGGCATTACAACTCCTCTACACTTGCTCTATGAATGGTCCGTCACTACAGAAGTGCCAAAATACTCCTATTGTTAATGGCTGTGAAATTTGCACAATGCACAATCTGGATGTGTTAAATGTACTAAAATAATGCAATTGGTAGCTGGCAAGATGCATGACTACAGGTAACATAGAACAATTATACATTAAATGCAAAAATTGCATTGATGCAAAACACTTAAACTCACTATAACAAACTAGTGGAACATTCAGAATAAAATTGTAAATGAATAATGAAACATCAATAATCATGTTATGTATGGATACAAACAAATGCATCAAGAAGAAATAATTGCTCTAATGTAAACTTTTACTAAATAGTAGAAAAATGCAGTCTAGTTGGCTTTCACCCTGTTTACAAAGAATAAGGTACTTCTATTTATAATGGCTCAATGGGCTCTCTATAGTGATTCTATTTATAATGGACTTTTGCCTCCTTTAAGAGAAGTACTTCTATTTATATTCCCCTCAATGGGCTCACCATGTAACAATGGCTCTGCCAGACAATGCGAGATCAAATTTGGCATATAAGTTCATTTCATTGATGAAATGGATTGTGATGTAGTCCCATTAGATGTCTGCGACATAACCTTTGACATCACTTATTTGTGGGATCACATGGCCATATAACCTCAAATTACAGGATAAATATAGATTGATTGAAGATGGAAATCCATTTCTAGTTAATGCTTGTATAGATGACTATCTAAAATAATCCATTTCTAGTTAAATATATATTGACTTTCACACCGTCCACCATTCATTTGACTGTCTGCAGTGGATTATTTTAGACCTTAGAGACAGTTTTTAAACCAGCTATGAGGATGTACCAGAACTAGCTCTAATTGGGAAGGTGAAGAAAGCAGGAAAGAAAGGAATATCCAAGAAGGGTCAAAAGAAGAAAGAAGACTCATGTTCTTCTAACCAGAAGAAGAAGGATTTGACTCTTGAGCCATATCAAGTGTTTCAAGTGCAACAAGCATGACCACTTTATTTGTTTGTAGTTTTCAGTTTATTTCATGACATGGGTATTCTGAGAAGCCAGCAGTATTATATTTTTTGTTTGGCATTTATTTTATTAGAGAGATATATAATAGAATATTTATGGGAAACTCTGGCATTTGCATAAAAACATTCAGCTTCTGTTTATCTCCTATCCCGTCGGTTTTCTGGATCGAGGATGCTAGTAACAAGCAGCCAAAATACCATATGGTAACCCAAGGGCATATGAGTGTTGTGCATGCATATGGAAGAGATTGGGAATGGGAGTGTTGTGCATGCATTGCTTGAGTTTCCTATTAAGCATTGTCCAGAGATATTGTTAATTGTCATTGCCCAAGTTAAGGTAAAATGCAAGGTATTAATGCTTTTTTTCCCTCTTGAAGTTGTTTTATGTTTGTTGAGCACATTATTGCTTTATGGTGACTAAAAGGAATGTAACACTGTTCTCTAGACTCCATTCAATCAGCTGCAGCATGAAATATTCGCTGCCCTTTTCCCATCATATATTGTTGGTACCAATCCTAATTGTACCATTCTCCTACATCAACTATGGCTTGTTGATCCTGATATAGTTCTCTGGGGTATGATGGATCTCCATGCTAAGGATCCTAGCTGCATATCAAAGATTTTATATGCATGCCAAGAGATAAAGGTAAGTGCTTGCAGTTAAACTCAATATAGCAGATAGATATAAGATATGTATCTGTCATAGATAGTGTCCAACATTCTAGACCTATTGTCAATCTTTCTTTGGAGACAACTGCAATACTCTTCAAAGTGAGTTATTTTTTTGTGATTTATGGACATGTTTCAACATGAATTATGGTATCTTGTTTCACTCTAAGTATTGGGTTATTAAGGTTATTCAAGCTAATCTGGGCCAGTTAGCATCTTGAGATCTTGCTGAGGAAATGAAACGATTGCATTCTGCAACTGTCCATGTTAATCCACGCTTATTGAGTGTTGGGGCTTCAGAACAATCATCATCTGAGGTCTTTGCAGCTGATATTGAGGAAGAGGCAAACTCTTATTTTCAACAGACATATATTGGATAGTTAACAATGGATGATGTAATAGAAAATATTGCACATTTAAAGGAGTCATCTGAGAAGATGTATCTTGTTTCCTGACCTATAAATAAAGCTAATAGTGTTCTCAGCTATAAATCTTTTCCTGATTAAATTGTATTTTGACATTGGAGGTTTTCTAGTGTGATCTGTTTCTATTTGATCTTCTTCTAATAGTGATTGTCACATGCCCTAAATGTAGGCTGTACTTAAGACATGGGGAAACATTTCCCGACGAGTCCTTAAGCCCTTGGGGCATGGGAAACAAGGGGGACACACCCCCAACACTAGGGGACACATCCCTATGGGACACTATTAAAACCATAGCTAAGTCTCTCTAGGCTTAAGCAATAACTTATTAATGTCTGAAAAATCTAAAAGAGTTTGCAATTCGTCAACAACATGGTGAACAACATGGTGGACGCAAATCTAGGGAAAATCAAAATTGATTATGAAATGGCAGATAGTATTGCAGATAGTATGGTTTATTCATCAAGCTTTATAGGCAATTTTTTTAATCTAAATTTTGGGAGGGAAGCTCTTCAAAGAAAAGAATGCAAGCCTTGATTTAGATGACACATTCACCCTTCCTTGATAATAAAGTCGTTGTAGGATGCAATCTGAGTTTCATTTACAGGTTTGCTGGAAAAGTCTTTAAGTCTGCGACAGGATTCCACACACAGTTTTGCTGGAAATGCCATTTTGAAACCTTCCATACATAGTTTTACTGGAAACGCCTTATAGAAGCCTTTAAGGATTTAAGGATAATACAGGCTTACCAAGCCTGCCTGAGAAGTTTCTTTAAAGAAGGTACAGGCTGCCTGTCTTGCCAATGGTAGTTGAGTAATGATCTTTTCAAATTCCTTTTAGGCCTGAAGACAATTCAGAGTTGTATACTGTCGTTCCACACATAGTTTTGCTAGATTAGTATGTTAGACTAAATGGCTAGATTAGTCTTTTAGACAAAAGCCTATTTTTTCCTGAAAAGATGAAAGAATGTTTTTTTTCAGAAACAATGTAAAGGTAAATAGGAAGGTATGCTTGTCATAGCCAAGGAATTGTACATTTGGCATTGTGAAAATGCTGCAAATGCATCTGCGGAACATACAATTTTTGTATTTAATAAAAGGTTATAACCTTTTTCCAAGATTAAAAATAGAGTAAACAATAAGTGAATACAAAAGTACAACCTCCAGCTCTAAACAAAAATGGCAAATACAAATAAACAACCACAGTACAATAAATGTGAACTCATACACACATAAATATGCCATATTTCATTCTCACTTGAGGAATTTTATGTACCACTACTCGTTTTATTGTTACATGTTTCAAAATTACCAAAGTTTCTGTCAGGAAAAGTAAGCAAGTTGTTAAGTAATATAGAGACCTAGCTTAGAATGTTATATTGTATCTCAGGAGGGCTTCGTAAAAACACACTTACTTGTCTAAAGATAATGTTCATAAGTTAATCTCCAGAATTGCAATTTTTAGAGAGAAATCCATTCTCCATCTTTACATGATCTATTGGATAATCTTCCCTCAACTTCATTTGACTGTCTGCAGTGGATTGCTCACTTTCACACCGTCCACCAAAACCTGGAACAACTAAGTTCACTGGTAGTTTGAAATCCAAATTCATCTTTTGATCACAAAATCCAGTGTTCTGCCCCTAAGATTGAGCAGTATATGTTCCCACCATTTTCTGATTAAGAAGAGATGCCCGGCTCAACTGAGTATTTAATAGAGGATTTGAAATGGTTCCAAAATCTTGATTATGATTTTACCAGTCTTTCTTTATAATCTGATTCATACCCTGTCTAAGACCAGTATTCATATTACCAAGAATTGGAATATTAGGTCTTCTATTGTCAGATGGCACAACTTCGCTTATGTTCCTAGTGCTATTGTTCATTGCACTAATAGAGGACAGAGAGAGATCATTTCTTGGGATAAGATTATGACAGCTAGGCCCTACAAGATAATTAATTGGAGGAACAGAAATTTCCATTGACATAAAATCAAAAGGCTTTCCCTTACATTCTGCACACCAGAACCTGTACTACTTAGAGGCCACCCACTGAACGTGCATTTGTTGTTAAAACTGACACTGCGGCACCATTACCCCAATTTCCACTATTTCCATTCATATTAGGTAGTTGATAAGACATTACCATGTTAATATCACTTGCCCCTGATCTTTGACTAATAGTTCTTTCAGTGGTTAAGGTGGTCAAACCCCTTCCATGCTTCTGTTGCTGTTGTTGCATCAATTGCAACACTAAAGAATTATTTGTTGAATGCACTGAGATGTTTCCACTGCTACCTCCACCCAGGCCAACAGGGGAACTATTTGTAGCTGTCAGCTGCCGCTGCGTCATGCAAAATCCTGCAGGATCATCCACAGGAGCACCTATATCTCCAAGTCTAGCAATTTGTTGTTTTTGCTGTAACCGATCTAGCAATGTAGCATATACGGTTTTGGAGAATATATTGCCATGGGTATTGAAAGAAACTTATCAGAATATCAGAGAATATTAGAAAATATTGTTAGAAGGAAACCTGAAGAACTCTGAAAACTTTCTAGGTGAACCAAAATCCTGGTTTTGGAAGAAAATGGCCCATATATGCTGAAAACTTAATGTGAAATAGCAAAATTTTTTAAAAGAGGAAATAGAAAGGACCTGGTAACAAGCTTAGCTAAACGCCCCACCAACATCATTCACCAGAATCGTAGACCCTGCATTGATAATGTGCAACCGTTGGAGAAACCCCACCCTGTCAAATCTGCAAGCAGGCTTAGCTAAACGCCCCATCAACATCATTCACCAAAATCGTAGACCCTGCATTGATAATGTGCAGCCATTGGAGAAACCCCACCCTGTCAAATCTGCGAGCAGGTAGGCATAGGTGAACAAACCCCAAGCCATCGAATCTAGGAGTAGGCAAGTGTAGGTAAGAAAACCCCAGTCCATTGTATCGATGAGTAGGTGTACTAATTCTAAAAACCCCAATCACCCAAGTCAATTATGGTCCAAAGAGGGCCTGCAAATACAACCAACATTCCATGGATGGTGCCACCACCATGGGTCCTTTCATCAAAACAATAACCTTGAATTCCAGCAATGCTAAACCCTTGAGGGAAAAAAGGTATTGATGGGATGCAGAATGGAAAACCAGTAAGTTAAGAAAAAATAGAATAATATCATTCACAAATGACAAGTGACTCAATTACTCATTACTCATAATTTAATATTTAGAAATTATAATATTTAGAAATAATATATTCAATCATAATATTTAGAAATAATAATTTAATGATAGTCACAAGAATATGAGAGGTATTAATCAAGTGCATACCTTCCAAGTATGAGTTTATAGCCTTGCGAATCAATCTTACCTTGGGGAACACAAACTATTTCATAGATATCACCATTGAAATAAGAGGCTTGAGGTGAACAACTATCACCTTTGAAATTATCTTATATATGCAATTGCAAAGTGATAATGGTATGAAATATTTGAATTTCATAGGCCCCAATCCACCTTTGGGATGGATTTTAGGAATATTGAATTTAAACTAGTATGCATCGTCCTAGTCATCTAAACTTTCTCCTCCACCTTTAATAGATCATCACCAATTATTTCTAAGAAGTCAAATCCACATAAAACTTAGTTGGTCACCCATATGACCCTAGAATCTTATCCATTTGGAAATATTAGAGGAAGGAACACAATTATTCCTTTGTCACTAGTTGAAAGAGATCCATCTTCTTTTCCTCCTCAAACATCCTTGAAAGAACACCACCAATTTTAGGATCTCCCCTAGGTTGGATTCGGTTGGTTGTTTGTAGATATAATTAAAATGATTGACCCCTAGTCCAAAGGAAAAGAGAAGGGGAAAAACCATACTTGCCAGCAAACATGATATGACCCTATTTGATGAAGATGAAGATGACCATGAAAATTGAAATTAAATGTTTTTATTTCTTGACAACCCCTTGAAGGAGAGAAAAGACAAATCATATAAAGTATTTTGGAATCTCTTGATGATTTTAAACTTGTTTTCCTTTTTTCTCTAATATGATTGCTTATCTATATTTCATTTTGATGATGGAAAAAATAAAGGTGAAGAGACTTCCACTGTTTTCTTTATGTACTCACTATCATCACATAACGACTAATATATCATGTACCTCTCCAAGAATAACATCCAATGACATGAGAATACCATGGCTAACTCAACCTCATCAATGAAGTGAATTAAAACAAGGAAATGTAAGTCCATGAAACTTGTGGGCAATTTCCTTTTAACCACACAAAAAATCTGAACTATATGTTGATTACACATTGTACTGATAGCCATGTGCACATCATTTGACGTAATCCAACATAAAAAAGTAAATAATTTTGATATGGAACATTGTAGGTTCTAATGGAAGTCATGGTTCCCACAATTGTGCATGAGCAAAGGATAATGGTACTAAAAAATAAACACAAAAAAAATTAAAGTAAGCGTATTAGTATGAGTGCATAACATGTAACCTACATTGTAGAAAGAAGAAGCATGTAATATGCATACATTCCCTTGGAAGATT